>PVIH01021610.1:0-29293 GCA_004025045.1 Sigmodon hispidus | reverse complement strand
TTCCTGTTCCTGCTCCATTATCTGGGTGGCACTTCCTGTTCCTGCTCCATTATTTGGGAGGCACTTCCTGTTCCTGCTCCATTATTTGGGAGGCACTTCCTGTTCCTGCTCCATTATCTGGGAGGCACTTCCTGTTCCTGCTCCATTATCTGGGTGGCACTTCCTGTTCCTGCTCCATTATCTGGGTGGCACTTCCTGTTCCTGCTCCATTATCTGGGTGGCACTTCCTGTTCGTGCTCCATTATCTGGGTGGCATTTCCTGTTTCTGCTCCATTATTTGGGAGGCATTTCCTGTTCCTGCTCCAGGATCCCTCATTCTCAGACTGGGAAAAGCTTTCATGGGTGACTCAAGCATCAAAGAATTAAAAAGATTAAAGTCTTTATCTTCAAACTCCAGGACCTGCCATATGATTATGTATGACTAGATATGCAATAGATGTCATATACATGTATGACTATGGGAGACAATGATATGTAAATTCTGTATTTATATATGGATTTCTTCAGAGATTTGGAGAGACTGAAGAACACAGCTGTAACCAGGAAAGCCTCAAGCCAGTGAAATCACTGGATGGAGATTCGTGACTGATACACTGCAGAGACTCAAAACCAGCACCAGTCTTTGTGTACATACGGCATCACTTCAACCTTGTCTCCAAGCAGCAACCTGTGTGTATCAGAAGCCAATAAACGTGTGTATTATCTTTACTTCTGTCTTAGTTAGCGCTGTGAAGAGACACCGTGACCACGGCAACTCATTTAATTGAGTGGCTTACAATTCAGAGGTTCAGTCCATTGTCATTGGTAGGACATGGTGGTGTGCAGGCAGACATGATGCTGGAGAAGCAGCTTAGAGTTGTACATCTTGTGTAAGCAACAGGAAGAGCTCTGAGACACTGGGTGTGGGTTGAGCATATATGAGACCTCAAAGTCCATATCCACTGTGACACATTTTCTCCAATAAGGCCACACCTACTCCAATAAGGCCACACCTTCTAATAGTGCCATGCTCTTTGGGGACCATTCCTTTGAATCCACTACAACTGCTGAGCTAAAATACTATCAAAGGCAAGGAAATATATTCTATATCAGAATAATACTTCAACCCCTATTGAATAATCATTTCTACTTTGGCAACACGGAACAGAAGAGGAAGAGAAAAAGATACAAGGGAGTGGGGTCAACCAAAAACCAGACCAACATGCCGGTCCCCTCACCACTGACAGACATTACCTCAAACTGACTACAAAGCACAGGAAATCTCTTAATGTGGGGAACCAAGAGGTCAGGCTCAGGCCAGGAGAAGCATTCTCTGGAAGGTTCTACTAAACAATAGGCACCAGATAGAACATGAAGTCTGCACACAATGTCAGCATTGTTCTCAAAGGTCAAACACACTGGGAATGAGACCTGAGAGCATCAGATGCTGAGGAGACAAAGCTTATTCTCAAGGATGCATCAAGAGGGCAGGCAGCAGGCAGCACAACCCCTCTCCAGAGGAGACAGAGAACCACCCCTGCAGTCTGGAATGCAGCTCCTTGAGAGGTGAATGTGTTTGTGTGTAGCTTGAACCCAATGTGAACATCCAGAGCCACAGCACAGCCTATGTTTCTCTGCTCCTGACCTGACAGACACAGCCGGCCATGTACTTGGGAGTATCACACTAACATCTGAAGCCAAGCCTGGAGATAACACTGAGAACTAACAGGTTTTCTGCAAAAATGCAAAGTGACACGGGCCCATTGCCACTGCAGATGTACAACCGTGGGAAAATGTGCCTTATGAAGCCCTAGAGATCACAAATGCGACACCTGTCGCTTGCCACTTTCAACACTCAGTGGTGTGTCTTACCATCATTTTTCAGAGCAATCAGGCTAAACCTAAAAAGGAACCTAGTGGTTCCTAGACTCTGAGCTCCTTTAAAGAAGAGAGTAGCCAAGCCTGCTTTAACGTTCGACACTCATGTCTAGAGTCTTTGTTTTATTGCACAAAAACAAAACTGTGAAAGCAAAGCAAACTATTCATTAAAATCACACAAGTGCACTGTGTAGAGAAGAATGAAGAAATGAAATGTGGAGGCGACCAAGACCCCGTAATTACCAAGTCGAACAAGCAATCACCCTTACAGCTTGAGCTAATTGTACTGATAAAGTTTTGTCTAATTAATGACTCTTCTAGCTAAAAATAGCAGAATGCTTCCAATCACGGTGCTGTTTGGCTACAAGAGAATCTGTGCTTACGGCTTCTCCAACAGGCTTCAGCATTTTAGAAGAGATCAGAACCAATTCCAGTTTTACACTGGAGATATTTCTCAAAATTAACTTAAAAAATGTTATGGGTCCTTGGGAACAAAGACTCCTTGTTACCACAAATAACTTACTCTTGCAGGGACTGTGGATGTGTTCTCCTTCAGTCTCTATCTAAACATGAACTGTGTCCTCTTAGTGAATAGAACAATGGCTGTGATATCATTCTCTAAAGCCCAGATGCCAGCAGGCTTGGACTTTAAAAGGCCTTCCTCAAAGGTTAGAGAAAGGAGAAAAGGCAGAGAGGCCATCACAAAAGCAGCATTTATTGAAACTTCTAAAATACTTTCATCTTTTGATCTTTTGTTTCCCCAAACAGACTTCTGGGACGAGTTGCAGGAGCAGACTGCCGACCTTCACTGGTCCCTCACATCCCCGAGATCAGAGATCAGTCTTTCCTAGCAGTACCATGAGCTCATCCCGTAGCAGGCTCTGGGGCTCAGATCCAGTGTGTCAGTTGTGTGGCTGATTAACAGAAACTGATGAGGTAACCTCTGGCACACTCCTGTTTAGTAACTACGCAGCTAATAAAATCCCTCCTTCTCTAGCAAACAATCCAACAAACACAGCAAGATCATTTGTGGGGCAGACCCCTCTGCTCTGTATACAGTCCATCTTACCTTGAAGATACATTTCTTCCCCTTCTGTGAACATCTGGTTGCATCTGCTGCATCGTGCGCAGCTGGGGTGATAATGCTTGTCACCTGCCTGTAAGAGAAACACCAGAAAATGTCAGGTTGACCCCAGTAAGTGGCTCCAACACTCTTTCCTGAACTTGAGAGCTCAGAAGTACTCCATGGTGAAGCCAGCCTCACTGTAATGGAACAGGGTTCTCAGGGCAGTTTATTCCTAGAATGATGCTGGCCTTGTCTCTTGGGGTTTCTGGCTCCTAACCCCTCTTGATCTAGGCTTTCCAGAAGGTTTGCCAGTCATACAACTCAAACTGAGACAGAAGTACATTGTGCCTTCCCAAAGCTCTACCTTAAAACTAACACAGCAGTTTATGTTGGAGGCTAAAGAGGGATAATATTAACCCACTAAAAGGAAGTGGTGGGAAGAAACTGCCTGCCATACAAGCCTGAAGAACTGAGTCCAGTTCCAAAGAATCCAAGTAGGGAAGCTGAGCAGGTACCAGGGAGGTGGAACCACATAGATCCCTGGGTTTATGGGCCTGTGTAGCCTTCTTGAAAAATTCAAGGTCAAGTGATAAAATCTGTCTCAAAAAACCAAGTGGATGGAGCCTGAGGATGACCTCTAGCCTTCAGGTGCCCACATGCACATGTGCATGTGAACACACATGAGCATACACTTACAGACACACAAATAAAAATTATCCTATTTAGCATATTTTTGCTTTCTTGGCTATGTTATCGAAAAATAATCATTATTATCCAGCTTGTACTAAGAACAGGAAAAAAATCCTTTTAAAAGATATTATTTATTACTTTCATCTTAAAACCCAGATTTTCTTCTACAGTGTTTATATCCATGCTTTGACAAGGTCTTATTGTAGGAGTTCCCAGAGAAAGCATTTTACTGAAGTGGCTCTACAAAATCCTCTAGCACTTTCCATGCCTAAATATGACAGGTGTCATCACAGCAAGTGTCTACTTCCCAAGGCGAAGTGTCACTGGACACAGGGACAATTCTCTAGACAGGTGTCAGGTCACATTAGTGTTAGGCTCCAAAAGCAGCCTGACCAAAACAGGACCCCTCATCTATGGCATAGCAAAGAATCTTCCTTCACCTCAGAGTGATCAAGTATGCTCTGCAATTAAAAGGGGGTGGGAGGGGGCAGTGGCTGGACTGAGAAAGAGAAGTGGTTCCTTCCTGCTCCTGACCCTGTGTGAAGCCTCAACAGGAAGTCAGGGGCTTGGCCTGATTCCTGTCTCACATCCTTTTGCAGAAACCACAAACGCCCCTCAGCAGCCACACAGAGAGGTAGTGAACAGCTACTCAAAACGCTCAACCAGAAAAAAAAAAAAAAAAAAAAAAAAAAATTAGAGATACTAAAATAGAAGCTGCGACATATTTTTCTTTTTTTAATTTTTTAAAAAAATTATTTAACTGTTAACAAAATTTATTTTACATGCCCTCTACTGCTCCACCTCCTTCCCTTTTCCTGTTCCCCCCCCCTCCTTTGCTGCAAACCCAGCTTTCATCTACTCCTCAAAGGGGTAGGGCCTTGACATGCTTTATTTAATGGCATCTGCCAGAAGGAAAAAAGAAATCTCAGAACTGGTGGTCTTGTAGCCGACTAGCTATTTCTTATTCATTTTAAAACTGGGGAGGACTGTGGGACAGGTTTGCAAGTGGCAAGAGAAGTTAAGATGTATAAATATAAAATGTTTATATCTATAAACAAAGGCACTTACAAAGTCAGGTGTAAGCCGAAGGAAGGAAAAGCTTTTACATAGTTTCTACAGGCTAGGATGTCAACATACAGGGTCAAGTCAGTTTGGACAATCTCTGGGCCCTCACAGAAGTGAAGGATTTAAGAGTCCTTGGCAGGAATTTGCTGTCATCTGTGGTAAAATGCACAGTCCTCAATGAACTACAGACACAAAGAATTTCTTCAGGTGGTTAAAGTTAGTTTGCCTTCTCTAGTAGTGAAATGTTAAAAAATTCTAATTAGGCACAGGAATAAGACAAAGATGTATGCTTAACAATATATCCTAAAGATTTGCAGCCCAAGTTGATGTGAAGAGTCAAAAAGATAAGTGTAAAAAAGCACCAATAAAGGAATTTTGTCAAGTAAGTAGACAAACACACAATTTCTTATTCATGGAAATGCCATGGAAAACGGGTTCCTATTGATAATAGTAACAAATAGACCATGCAGAACAAGATGTGTATAAAGACATGTATATAACTAAAGATCCTAGTAGAAGTAACTCAAAATTTTACTAAATGTTGTCAAAATGTTGGTTTATCTACAATCAACATGTTAATGCAATATACTGCCAATCAAAAGGCCCCACAGGTGTTGAAGTATGTTTCTGGCCTGGCTTTTTTGGCTTAGTTTTGAGGTTTTGACTTATTGTCTTATAGAAACATATAGACACATATCCTTTATCATCATTGACAGAATATGTCTATGAAGGAAAATACAAAATACAAACATTTTCAAGAAGACATCGTCAAAGAGAGGCAAGTTTTTCCCTCTTGATTTAAAAGTTCTAAGGCAAAGATAACAGCATTAACAGCATTATGGAAAAATCAGAGCCCAGATGGGCAGAAAGAGCTGTGTGTGCATATATGCAAGGTAGTTTACTTTATCATCAAAATAAATTCCAAATAACCTGGAATAGTAGGTTCTTCAATAAATGGTGAGCATAATTGGTTGACTGTTTAGAGAAACATAAATCTCAATTCTTTACACAACCAACTAAACAGAAAAGAAAATCAAGCTTATAAAGACCAAAATAGAAAAAAATAAAGAATTATTGGGACACATAGACTTTAAAAATTGTTAATTAAAAATAAACAGGGCAGAAAGATAAAATTTAGAAACAATAAAGAGAAATTCTGCTCTGATTTATGTACAAAAATACACTTCTAGACAGAAAGTTAAAAGAAATAATACAATAAAATGCGCCACGTGTTTCTGGCAAAGAATCAGTCAGAAATATCAATATGGGTGAAGGGCAGTTTCCAAAGAAATTGTAGGTGATTCAGAAAAAGTCAACAACAGGGAGAAGAGTGGAGGCCAAGTTAGGAAGTGAGGTCACAGGTTAGTCCGTCAGGAAGCAAGTCAGTCAGTAGTTGGTTCAGTCCTAGCAGTAGTAACTAGAAAAACATGGATTTGATTTTTTTCATCAACCTGGTAAGGATGAAAACTAAACCAACACGATGAAGTGGGTAGGGACTCTATGCACTGTTGGTGACCAAGGAGAGAAAGCACAGTGTATGTGAGCTGTAGCAGAGATGGTGGACAGTACATGAGGGCCACAAGGCAGGTCTCTACTCTGTAAATCATTAGCACACCCTGAGGATGACATCTTCCCCCATGTGCTTCTTCTCCAGGCCAAACATGTCAACAAATTTACAACATGTCAAGACAGAGAGCAGCCCTGAGACCTTTTCTGCTCTGAAACAGCATGGGCCCTAGGGTGCTGCTTCCTTTCTCCACATAGACAACACCCACCACAATTCACAGACAAACCCTGTGTACAGAGACAAGAAAAGGATCAGAGTCGAACATACAGGGCCATATGCAAACTCAGCGACACTCAGATGTAACCAAACCAAAAATCATTTAAATTGAAGACATTTTTAGAAGGGAAAGTTTTTCAGATCATGAGCAATAAATGCCAAATGGAGAGTGAGAATGACTTATTATAGAGAATGCCGCTGGGGCTTTTGGTGGCAGGTGGCAGTCTGACTGGTGGTGCCTGGTACACGGTTCCAGACAGTGCCTATGGCTGGGAGACTAGACTTGTCAACACATGCCAAAGTTCTGGCAATTCCATTCTCTACTAAAAAAGAAAAAAATCTGAAAATCAGCCAGGCATGGTGGCTCACACCTTTAATCCAAGCACTTCAGAGACTATAGCAAGAAGATTGCCAAAGTCACCCTGGGTTGGCAGTGAGCTATGAACCCTTACGACCACATGCCTTTTAACTGCTTATAACACACATTAAAACAGTGCTAGGGAGGCAGAGGCAGGCAGATCTCTGTGAGTTAGAAACTAGCCTGATCTGTACTGCAAGTTTTAAGCCAACCAAGGCTTCATAGTGAGACCCTGCTGCAAAACAAAACAAATCAAAAGAACAACACAAACATTTTAAAGACTTAGATGATTTTTAAAAGTTTATATTAGGATACTATATTCTTGCTATCATTAGACTATACATTAGCTAATATTAGATGCTACAAGAAATGTACAGTTTCATTACTTAGCTGAACCTTTGAAGTGCCTTCCTACACATCCAAAATGCTAAACATACAGAACTAAATAAAAGTTAAACAAGCCACTTGCCCTTAACAGTGCTGATCACTTCGATAGTTATTAGATCATTTGGCAGTTCCCAGTATATAAACTAGGATTCTGAAGAAATGTCATCTATTGTAAGATTTAATGTAAGAGTCTAAGCTTATTATTAGACCCATGGTTATCTGGAAGAAGAAAAAGAAGTTTTCAATTTCTTATGGACATAAAGCAGCTCAGTTCTTGGTAACCACAGAGCTATTACTATTTACCTTTCTAAGCCCTGGAAACATTTTCTGAAAAAGTATAACAACAACACAATTTCACCTCCCACTCAGACGTAAAATCCTGCTTGTGTGTGAAATACACTCCAGAACAGGGCTGGGGAAAGCCACATGGGTAGGGAGGGACATTCCTGGTGGTGGGAACACAGCTTTGCCAGATACTCCATGGTGTCTGATGCTAAGGACAGATCCTGAGGCCCTGACTAGCCCTGGGCTGACTGAATAGGCTACAGGGCAACAGGAAAAGAGAAGCACACTATGGATCCCTTCCTGGGACCACAGTCTTCTAGATTCCAGGCTGCCAACTGACCCTGTTAGCATCTCTTTATCCTCTCGGGGTGCACTACTCAGACCACTCAGAGGGAGCACTTGAGGGTGACCTTTGTCAATTTGTCACTATGTCCCACCTACTTTGAGAAGGCCTTGCAGATGCTATTGGAGTGGAAATCAGGGTGTTAAAACAATTGATCAAAGGGTTCAAAAGGGGCCTGCTGTGATCTGAGCACTTTAATAGATGTGACCAAGAATAGGCCACAGAAGTCTCACTTCTTAAACAAACAATCACACACAAGAATTAGTGGAGAGATCCAAGGCTTGACTAATTGCAGGTGTTTCGGGCTGGCCTCCCATAATGCTCTGCTCTGTGCCATGTACTGTACTGTTGCGAAAGGTTAGTTTAAGATGTGTTACATTCACTTATGCTGTGGGATGTTTGTTTAATGATTCTAAGATGTGTTGCATTCTTTTACATTGTATTTGTTTAACTCTGTGAAGCTGTGTTACTTTGCCTGCCTATAATATCTGATTGGTCTAATAGAGAGCTGAACAGCCAATAGCTAGGCAGGAGAAAGGATAGGTGGGGCTGCCAGGCAGAGAGACAAAATAGAAAGGAGAACTCTAGAGAAGAGCAAGAAATAAGAAAAGGAGGAGATGACGCCAGGGGCCAGCCACCCAGCCAACCACAAAGAAGGAAAGAATGATATATAGAATAAAAAAAAGGTAAAAGCCCAGAGGCAAAAGGTAGATGTGATAATTTAAGAAAAGCTGGCTAGAAAAAAGCCAGACTAAGGCTGGGCATTCATAAGTAAAAATAAGTCTCTGTGTATTTATTTGGGAGCTGGGTGGTGGGCCCCCCAAAGAGTAAAAAACAAAACAAACAAGCAAAAAAAATCCAAAAGCTACAAGATACCATACAAGATCTCTTCAGTAGCTTGTCTCACAAGACCCTGAGGAAGCAGGGGGTCTCTGGGACAGACTCCTTCAACTGGAGAGACCTAAGGCTGAAATGACCAATTTACTCAGAGACAGAAGGCAGAGCTGGGCTTTAAACCCAGATTCCCAACTTGGGTTCAAAAGCACCAAGAGAATTAATTCTCCTACAGGGATCTTTAGTTGTGGGGCAAAGGGATACCTTCCACAGTAATTTCCTTGATGTCAGAAAATGTGCATGTTCTTTCTTGGGCCAACACTTGAGAAACACTGTCTGGGCCCCAACGATCATTAGCAAAATGGTTTCGGTAGGAGTTATGAGCAAAGTCAGGGGTGGTAGGGTCAAAGGTAGTAGGTCTGTAGATCTAAGTTGATTCAGAGATGGAACTTAAAGGCTCCAAAGGAATCAGAAAGTTGCTTTCCACTCCCCAAAGCTCTGGCAAACAGAGGTCTGGTTGATGGAGACTTTGGACTAAAGACATGTAGATCATCAGAGGTTAGTGTCGACCAGGAGCATTCCAAATCCACTGTGCATCATCGAAAGTCAAGGACTTTCTTTATCTTTTAAAAACTTTTGGTGTGTATTTGTGTCAATCATGAGTGTATGCGCATATTGTGTGGGTATGCATACATATTGGGGATTTTCCCACTTGCTCTTCACCTTACTGTCTGACATGGGATTTCTCTCTGAACTCAGAGATTACTGATTGAGGCAGACAGGCCAGTTAGTAAATTCCAGGGACCCTCCTGCCCCAGCTTCCCATTCTGGGACTTACAGCTGTCTACCAGCACACCCAGCTTTTACATGGGCTCTGAGATCCAAACTCAAGTCCATGTGGTTACAATGTCTGGCACTTCACCAGCTGAGCTTTCCTTGGGAACCTTTTAGAGATGTGTCTAGTGGTCCTGGAGTGGAGCTCAGAAATCATCCCCCTTTTTAAAAATTGTATAAACAGCAAAAATCAGTCAATATAGTTACCAGTCACCAGGGAAACGTCAGTCTGGGGTAAAGTCAGAGCTCCAACGCTGACAGCCAGAGGGAGGAGCCGGACCCTGCTTGCTTGCCTAGAGAGGGCTAGGTGTGGAGGAAGGAGCTCTGCCTGGCGGCTTGGGGAGGACAGTGCTGGAGCTGACTCAGCCCCTTTGCAGTCCACTCTATTCCCCCTGAACTGGGAGAGGTTTCTACTGTGACCGGACAAGCCTGATCTCCAGGATACACAGTCATCTGTCCCAGAAGGCCCTTTCCTAATGCACCAGCACGAACAGGCAGAACAACGAGGGTGTGCCTCAGCCCCATATCTGTATGCTGGCACAGGTGAATGAATCCATCCACCCAGACACCTTCCTCCAAGCCCAGAAAGCACTACAAGTCTGTACAAATCAAGCCTGAATGGGTGAGAACGCCCCAGAACTCTGCCCCAGACATCATCACTATGTCACAAGAAAGATCGCAACATGCTTTAAAAAACAAGGAGCACAAAAATAGTTTTGTTTGCTTCAGCCGTCTGCTTAAAATTGGAGAGGGGGCAGACAACTCCCTCCTCAGGCACTCGGGTACGTCTTGAATAAATGCATAGTGTATTTTTGCAGACTGGATTGTTACCACCTTCTCATCTCCTTCCAACTGATTAAAAGCTGTAAAGCCATCTCTGTCACTTAGGGATGCTAACAAATACTCTGCAAATACCTGCTTCCCCAAAGGACATAAGCAGCCTCCATGTTTTATTTTCATGTTGGCTTCTTAAGACAGGTTCTCATGTAGCCCAGGCTGGCCTCAAACCCCAAGTGACTGTGCACTCCTCATCTTTTCACTGTTACCTCCCCAGCTCTAGGGTTCCGGGTAGGTGTCGGTCAGAGCCACAGTTCGGTGAATTCTCTATCTAAGATTGTATGTGGAAAATGAGGGGCTGCTAGAATATCATGGCAATGCCAAAGGCCTAGACCAGGAAACATTTTAGCAAAGATTAGGACCAAGACAATTTAAATGTTGGTTTTAAAACATACTAGGATGTGCCCCAGAATCAACACAGTGGCGTCTTTTGTAGAGTGATGGACTATATGAAGGAGTCTAAAAATATACACTTATGATCAGCTGGGCTCCAATAACTGCCAAGGTAAGTGGAGAAAAAAGGGAAAATCTGTGTAACAAGTAATTGTGGGAAAGCTGAACAAGCCGCATCCAATGAGATTCCTGCCAAGGACTATGAAAGTTAGCCAGCTCACCATGGGCTGCTGATACACCACAAAAGCTAAGTCGGACACTTCCTATGAAGACATAGGGGAGTAATCCTGTGATCTTGTTTTGAGTAAAGATTTTTTTAACTATTATACCAAGGATACAATCTATTAAAAAAAAAATCTATTTTATTATCATCATTATACCTTATCCCTTAACAAGAAAAATCTGCCAGAGACACAGAGAAACATTTGCAAATCATACATCTAAAAAGTGATTTGCATCCAGAGCATGTTCATAAGCCTGACAATGCATTAACAGTAAGTCAATCAAGCCTGTTAAACAGTGGACAAAATGGGAAGGGCCAGCTCAGCAGGCCCTGATCAGCATCACCAAAAAGGAGGGGAAAACCAAGCCAAAACAAACAACTAGTCACCAAACTAACAATGACACCAAGACCCAAAGACATGTGTTGACCATGACTATGACAACAGAGATGGTAGGAGTCACCCCCAAGGCCTGTGTGCTAGGCAGGTCCCCTGCCCCTCAGAGCCTTAGACAGGTACTTCAGCAAAGAGATAGGTGTATCTCGAATAAGAAAACAGAAGTATTTCGAATACTGTTTAGTCATGGTAAATAAAATGAAGGCCATAGTCATATTCTAACATTATAATAGCTATATCTCTGAAAAAATGAATATGCCAGGCGCGAAAACAGTGGAGCCTTTGCAACCAACAATGGCAATGCAAAGTGGTATGCTTTCTTTGGAAACCTCGTTGGCAGTCTTTAAAAAGCTGAAAACAAGCATGTCATGCAATGAAATACTTCTCACTACTCCATGTTGAAGTGGAATGAGGACTGATGGCTACAGAAAGAAATAGCTAAGAGTCTATTGGGCTGTCCTCTTGACCCCAAACCCAAAGCATTCTAATCCAAAGGACCCCAGCTAGTAAGAAGGTAAGTGAGAGGTGAGATGTTAAAATAAAAAAGAGGGGTGCTCCTCAGAATAAACAAACTCAGCGGCCCAGATGACCCGAAACTACTTTCTATTAAGTGAAATAAGCCAAATATTTATAAGAAATTCTATCAAAGGCCAAGCCAATGAAAGAAGTAGATCCTAGATTGCTGAGAACAGGGAGGGGCAGGATTGCAGCAGCTGAACCATCAATCTGGGGCAATGGGAAAGTGCTAAGCCCTGGCTATCCTACACTGTGGGAGCATTACACAACTGTACACTCATCATAATCAAAAGCTATACTTGCAGTCAGTACAATTTATGATATGCTTTTTTTTGTCAATAAAGGCACATGAACAAAGAGGGTGTAGAGGGTAAAGGTCTAACTAGGAAGGCAGTATTAAACTATTCCATTCACAGTCAAAATGAGGCTCATGTGCATACAGTTCTGCTCAGAGACCCAGCTTACTCTGGGAAGCTATATGAAAAATTCTTCTCCAGCATAAAATACACTCGTGTACATAGGCGGCCGGATGCACAGATACAACACTTCAGTGAACAGTTATACGAAGATTTTTCAATATTTTAAAAGCTTACTCGTCTAATCATTATTTCTTTGTCTCTGTTTTTCTTTTGTATGAAAGAAGAAAGTCAACTGTAGACAGATTAAGTAACTTGAAGCTATAAAGTAAGCCTGGATTACTGCTTCAACCTGAGTTAAAAGAAGCAGGTTGACAGGTGGTGAATAGTTACAGTTCCTTTGGAAACCAATAAAGTTTTATTGAACAAAATGAAGCTTCTCTGTATCTGAAGGTTGTTTTCCGAGGATAAATGAAGTGACCTTCAAGTTTTCATCTTGTCCTCCTGCTGCTGTTTATGGGAAGGACTTTACCAGGTAGTGCACACACAACAAAACAAAACAGCAGTGTAAATAACATCAAGTCTTTTAAATCTTCCCCTTTCCAAAAAGACTGTAGAGATGTTTTAGAGTCAGAGCAAAGTATGTAGAAACTGGAATCGCCATGTGCCCACACCCATTACCCTGACCCTGTCCAGCTTGCCTATCAACAGTGCATTCCCAACTGTTGTATTTGCTATAACCGATGGCCTACATTGACATGAGTATCACTGGAACCCACAGTTCACAGCAGGGTTCACTCTTGGTACCTGTATATTCTACATTATAGACAAATTTCTAATGGAGTGTAACATTCATGATAGACTCATATAGAATAGTCTCACAGCCTTAAAAACCCTATATGTTATGCCCAGTCACCCCTCAATGTTATTTCTTGCCATAGGTGACTTTCACAGTATGGGATGTTATGATCCTAAATCTGTCAGTATCCCACGGTGTTTCACTTTGCCCATCATTTCAAATTCGTCCCTTTCAGTAGCAAAGTATCCTTTCTTCATACCAAGAGCAGATAACATGGGTTAAATGTAATCCTCATATTCCTATCCTCTGGTAACTTATCAAAAAAGAATACAAGTTTGGAAGGTGACCAGGGACCAGAGGATGAGCCATGAAATGCCCTGAAGTGGTAGCTTAATTTGGTGCGCCCAGAAAAGGCTTCTTGTGTTGAGCAGCTATAGCTTCTTTGTACTTCTCATTAGGAAAATGGCATGCATTTCATATGCCATATTGCTCTTCCTTATAAAGCTGGAAGAAAACTTGAAAAGTACTTCTCATACTTTCTTTAGAGAGAGTTATGCTTCTTTTAAAAAGTGAAATCCCTTATTGACATTTCACACATTGAGAGTTGTGTCTGAATCAGAAGTGTGTATGAAGTTTCATGCACACAATGCCCTCTGTACCCATTACTCAATGAGGAAAGAGTACATAGTCTGTACCCAGAAATGCTTCATGCATCCTCCAGGGTGCACTCCAGCATGTTGGTTTTAACCCCATATATTAGCTCAGCCTGTGGAGTTTGCACTGATCGAGCAAAGCAAATCCCTCCTGTGTTCATGAAATCTCATGATTATATCTTTTGTTGTTGTTGTTGTTGTTTTTTGAGCAGGGTTTCTCTGTGTAGCCCTGGATGTCTTAGAACTCACTCTGTAGACCTCATGACAAAACATCTTATTTGTTTGTGCATGTCTATAATATTTTATTTTTTGTTTTTACTCCCGATGGAAATTTGGGCAGCTTAAAATTTTGAGCTGTTTGAAGAGTGCTGACAGGCTCCTGCCTCTGTCCTTTAGTGAATCCTAGACACTGTTTAATTGCATGCATCCCCAGCAGAAGGAAGAAGCCATGTGCAAAGCCATGGGGTGACCTGTCAAACAGCGGTCCAAAGCGGGTTTGCTTTCTATTATCATTTTAATCTGAGAGGAATTTGGGGGAATTAAGAAAGAAGAATCATATTAAGAGTACTTTGCAAAATGGATCCCCAAAGTGTTTTTCTAACCCACATGGAGTGAGTGATGTTTTATGAAATGGTTTCTCAGTAGAATCACTGGTTTAATCTCATAAGGTATCCATTATCCCAGGATGTCCAGCCGCTTCCAAGCCAGTCTCCAGCCTCCCCTTCATTCTCCTGCTGCTAACATCCTTTGAACTGGATGAAATGCAAACAACTCCTATTTTCAATTCCTAAATGGACTTGAAATCAGCATGCAACAGCAGCATTGTCTGGATCACATGGTATCAGGATTTGCCTTGGAGCCTCAAAAGTGTGTTCCAGTTCAGGACAAGGTGCACTGGATGAAAACGCCTATGGGGGGGCGGGCAGGGAATGTCTGAGGACTTCAGCGGCTTCTGAAAACTAGTTTGGCCTATTGTTGGTCTTCAGGAACATTTTCAGTATCTTATTTATTTATGTATTTATTTATTATTTATTTATCAGGAAAGAGTCTCATTATATAACTTTGGCTAGCTTATAATTCACTATATGAGCCAGGCTGGCCTAGAGCTCACAGAGATCTACCTGCCTTTGCTTCCTAAGTGCTGGAATTAAAGGTGTGAGCCATCACACATGGTGATTACTTTATTGTTAGCAATATTCTTTGCATTAGATCTGTGATGAAGAGTTTTAGAAAGCATCTACTGAACATCCATTCATATCCCTACTGTGGGTTAGGAGAAGTTTCCAAAGTTACAGAGCTAGTACTCAATAATAGGGATAATGATGATATTAACCCTCTATTCCCCTCATGGCCCGGACAACACGACTGGACTCAGAACTAGGAATCACTTTTAGTTTAGACAGCTCAAACATCGTCACTAGTCTTTTTTATCTTCCATAAATTATCACAAGGGGGTGCTGGAGAGATGGCTCAGTGGTTAAGAGCACCGGCTGCTCTTCCAGAGGACCCGGGTTCGATTCCCAGCACCCACATGGCAGCTAACAACTGTCTGTAGTTCCAGTTCCAGGCAAACACCAAGGCAAATAAATAAAGTTTTTTTTTTAAAAAAAAAAAAAAATTATCACAAGGGAATGCTAAAGCTAACACTTGAGGTAAGAGCTAATGACCATAGAAGGCTAAGTCGTCAAAAATGGCTGCTCACTTAGAGCCATTTTTGTTTAATGGCAATAGAAAGAAAAGGATCCCAGTCATTGAGGTCCCCTGAACAGAGAGTATCAGATGCTTAATTTGAGACTTAATGTCCTAATGTCTATCAGTCAATATCAAGAATGGGAAAGGGTAGAGGGAGGCTTAAGAACTCTGTCAGGATGGGATTTAGGTGTGGTGGTGGTGGTTAATGCCTGCAGACACGCTTGGGAGATGGAAGGAGAAAAATCATAAATTCAAGGTCATCCTTGGCTAAATATGAGCTCAGGGCCAGGCTGGGACTGAGACTACTGAAAACCAGAGAGAGAGAGAGAGAGAGAGAGAGAGAGAGAGAGAGAGAGAGAGAGAGAATTCAAGCATTGACCCAGGACTGAACCATTTCTATCCGCCTAGCCCTATGGAAACACTTTGTTCTACTAACAGCAGCTGTCTGTCCCATCATGCTAAAAGGTTGTAAAAATATTCATTCCACCTAGTTTGCTAGGTTACTACATCTATAAAGGGAATGCTAATTATTTATTAATAAGTTATAAATTCATCTTTGAATAACATGATCCAAAAAAAAAAAAAAACTAGGGTGCAAAATACCTGGTGACCTGTGGATATTTTTCTTCTAAACACTCAAACTCTGAGACTAATTTTGTTTATTCATTTATGTTGACACAGGGTCTTACTGTGTACCCCTGGTTGGCCTTGCACTCATTATGTGGACCAGGATGGCCTTGAATTTACAGAGATCTGCCTGCCTCTGCCTCCTGACTGCTGAGATTAAAGGCATGTGACACCATGCCTGGGTGAAATGATTTTAAATGGGGTCTTTTTAAAGGGGTCTCTTCAGGGAGTTGCACTCATGAAAGAAAGCTTTGGAGTTTAAGGGAATGTTGTTAGCACACAGAGCAGGAGGCTGAGCAGGCTCCTGGGGCTTTGCTTGTGGTGAATATTAGCGGGGTTCCAGGGGAGGAACCACAAGAACCCAATAGACTTCTTTTCTAACTCAGACACTATCCTTCATTCAAGGCCAAAGGCTTCATATCCTTTGCTTTTTAAAACCAGAAGATAAATCTTTAAAGTATGGCACACCTGCAGAAGGTAGACTTTTTAAAGTTGAAAATATTTACAGTTGTCATACAGCGTGCACCAGCAAATGGTGGCCATGATTCAGTCTAATGACTGGGTGTAGAGCTCTGTTTGTCAACTGCTTTGCTTTGCCAAGTTGCTATCTCAAAAGTACATTCCAATTCTGTGACATCTATGTTGCAAACATTCTCCCAGGGATCACAGACGCCTCTGTCCATGCTGTGCTTTTTCCTTTCTCTGTTTCTACTCTACTCAACCTTAAGGGCTTCATAGCAACCAAATTCTCTATAGTACAGCTTGGGCTCTGGAGTCGTGTGATACCTTCCAAGTTATTTCCACTAAAACCATTCCACTGAGCTATCCAGAGCAGAGCACAGATGGTTCAGCTCTTGGCTGGCTACAGAATACTATCAGACTAAAAATATTTTGTCTTTATCCCCAGGGTTGGAGGAGCCTTCAGGGCGGGAACCAAGACTGGAGAGTCACAAAAACACAGCTTGCTTTTAAAAACATCCTCCCCAACATCCTCTCCCATTGTGGCTGGACTTTATCCTCTTTCACAAACAACCTGCCTGCATGCACAGTGCAGATTCCCCGGGTTCACTGGGAGCAGAAGGGGGCTCCCAGCAGCCACCAGATATCATTTCCAATTGTCAGAAGGAAAAAATAATAGTGGAAAAAATGGATCTGAAGAAGGAAGAGGGTAGGTATTAGGCTTCAGGACCCTCGCAGCTTCTTGGTGATGCCCCACATAACAGTACATGTAAAGCTAAGCAAGGTTCACCCTTGGATGTCAACGGGAGCATTTCTGTATCCTACAGAGACAGAGACCCACAATTCACCTTCAGTCTTCTGAATGCTGGGTGGGTGCTGTCTAGCCCCAGTCCTCTAAATTCCTCTGGAAGGGCAGGCTATGGGGATGATGCCAGGATAAGCAGGGAGTGCTGTGTGAGTGGCTGTTCCACCCTCCACCTGCTACAACAGACTCCACTCAAAATCAGGAGACAAGAAACTTTCCAGCAGTGGAACAGTGGGAGGCTGAAACCCAGAAGACAGCCCAAGCCACATCACGTACCAGTGTTTTTGATAGCTCTGGCTTCCATTTTGTGTGGTGACATAGTATGGCTCCTACAGGCAAAAGACTACCCAACCTCTGACGTAAATGCATCTTACCACTTCCTGGTGGCATCAGAGGTACTTAGTCAGTGCCAGTGATCACCCCATGACACAAAGGTGGTGGAAGGCCAGCCAAGGAGATACTCCACAGGAAATAAAGGTGAGGCCTTAGGAATGATCTTCCACCACTCCGCAGCCTGGATGAAGAGGTTCTTTCTACATGACATTTAACTTCTGACCTCTTGATGCTAAAATGTTCATTTTACTTGTGTGGGAATAATATGTCACTAATACAGCCTACTGCAGGAAATAGCATAATAGTAAAAGAAGAGACCACAGAGCCAGAGGCCTGCAGTGACATGTCAGAGCTTGGCCTCGGCACTTACTTTCTTTGTTTCTTGGGCTTATTTGTAGAATTTAACAGTTGAACTAGAAACCCAAGAAAACTTTCTAGCTCACAACTCCATGTCTGTGAGGAATGATAAAATTAATAAATGATGTGAATTGGCATCTGTGCTTACAGTTAGCATAAATGAAGCAAGCACACACAATGGTCAGGGTAGCTTCACACTGTCTCTAAGCCAGTCAGCAGCTGCATCGTCTGACTGAAAATCTCACATACCACACACACCTATGCCAGTAGCAACGGCTGATGTTTAAACCCGTTCTCAGTCTAAGAAGTATTTTCAAGTGTATCTCTTTATTGTGGTTTGAATAGAAATGTCCCTCATAAGCTCATGTTTGACAGTTGATCCCCAGCTGGTGCTGCTGTTTGGGAAGGTGATAGAACCTTTATGGAGGTAGAGCCTTGCTGGAGGAAGTACGACACTGGGGGTGGACTTTGAGGTTGAATAGCCTGGTCCCACTTCCTGTTCTCTGTTTTCTGTGACCAGTAGCTTCCTGAGCCTTCTCTGCCCTTGGCAATCCCTTGCCTGCCATGATGGACCCTATCCCCTAGAACTGTAAGCTAAAATAAGCCTTTTCTCACTTAAGTTGCTTTTTGTTGAGGGTATTTTAGTACAACAGAAAAGAAATTAATACATGGCTCATTGGAGGCTCATAGCAACTGTACTTATAAGAACAGCAAGAACCCACCACTGCCCTCATTTTCTAAATGGGCAAGGTGAGGTTCAGATTCCTGTCTTCTGTGATGGTGGATTCATAATGAGAATCAGTTCTTGCTGGAGAATACCCAGAGGACCTCAGAAGAGTAAGAGAGGGAAATAGTCATAAACCTTACAACCTGGAGACACTAAAGGTGCAAAAACCAGGAAAGTGTCGCACAGGTACAGTGTGGAGGAGCCATGCGATATAGGCATGGCAAAGACCTGGCAGTCACCAAGGTACTAGGTACTAATCTTTGTGATGCTCAAGTCCCCAAACAGCAAGAGTTCATTCTCTGTTGAGGTGATGAGGGCCTGGGGCTTTAATTGAAATAATCAGCCCCAATTCTATCATTTCTTTCTCTCCATGTATTTCTCCACGCAGTCCTTGGGTGACCAGACATACCCACATCCTACCTGTGACCACAAGCAACAGCCCAGCTTTCTTACCATCTTCCAAAGGCACTCCTGCCTTTGAAACAACGGGTCAATTTTTATTAAATTCCACTTGGGTCCCAATACTATGTGGATGAAGAGTATGATATATGCTGTCTGTCTACAAAGGAAGTTATATACCTGACCACAGCATCCAGGAACACCTGGACATACCCTTCATACCTGGATGTGTGGCTTTGCCTCACCTAATGTATATCCAGGTCCTATGTTTCCCATGCCTTGCATTTCTTGAGAGTAGCTACTTTCAAGTTTCTCTGAGAATCAAAGACCAAACTGTAGTTGCCTGGGCCACTTTTGGAGAGTTTGAGGGAATCCAGGAGGGCACTAGGCAGCAAGCAGCCTATTAAAGAATCTTCCCAATGGCTGGAGGCAGCTGGGCCAACGAAGTGTTTGTTGTGCAAGTTCAAGTCTCAGACCCCATGGGGCGGGGTGGTGAGCCAGACATGGTGGTGTTTCTAGTCCTAGACATATAAGATTGGTGGCCTCAGCATGCATGTATACACACACACACACACACACACACACACACACACAGCTTCCAAGTAATACTAAGGTTCACCTCAGTTTGGAAACTTCCTTTCCTTTTTTAAAACATAGGGTCTCATTATGTAGCTCTGGGTGTCCTGAAACTCCTCTGTGTAGACCAGGCTGGCCTCAAACTGTTGGGATGGGATGAAAAGCATATACTAGAATCCTCACCGCAAGCATTCCCTTGATATGCACTTACTTCCTGGCCTTACCAAATCCTTCAAATGCATCTAATCAAAGCACACACCTTTTTATAATGTAATAAATTATATCTGCTGGTGCAGGGATTAAAGGAATGTGCAATATTCAGGGCCAGCCTGGTCTACAGAGCAAATTCCAGGACAGAGCTACACAGAGAAACTCTGCCTTGATAAACCAATAAATAAGTAATATCAGCTGGATAATTAATATTTTCTCCATTAGACTTGAATTTCTTGGCAGCAAAAACATTGTCTTAGTCATATTTGTATTTCTAGAGTCTATAAATGTGTATATATGATAATCTATTTTATATAACAAAATACCAATGCTACAAGTTTGATTATAATACTACCTTTCTCAAGCACTTTTTATTCCACTGGACACCTTTGGCCCTTCTCCGAGCACCTAAAGCATTCAGTTATTCAATCCACTTCAACTTACGTCATCATTCTATCCACATAGTATATTGAGATTTCACATTCCTTTGATGACTTCTTCTAAATTAAGGCAGAAACCATGCCTTTTTAAAAAATGACTGAGTGGCTATGATGATGCAATCAGCCAGCATAAGACAAGTGTCAGATGCCAAGTCTTCACTGGAGAATGAACTGTGCATCTGACTAGCACACCAGGAACCTATAATTTCACTACTGAGAAAAATCCTAATCCAACCACAGAGCAATGCAGCATGAAAGACTGGAGTGCACCCTGACTACGGAACCAGTGTGGGACCTTACTCTGTTCTATATCACACCTTCCTTGTTAAAGCTCTTTACACACCACTCTCAACTCTTTCTGGGATAGTCTTGTGCCCCGGAATTGTGCTTCCAGTATGCTTTTAGCAAAGAGCAATTTTAATTCCTCCCATATGTAATGCACAGGCCATCTCTGGAGAACTCCCTACTCCCAACAGAAAGAACAAGTGTTGGTCTGTGTGCATCAGAAATAAATGTCCCCTTCTGTGGGACCCACAGGCCTGTCTCTACTAATGCTCCAAGACTTGACTGCAGTACCATCCCTTCCATGCTCACACCATGGACAGATGCTCTCTCAGTGTCCTCCTGGAGCAGAAGTCTGGACACGCCCCATCACAGAGAAGTCAATTTCCTTCTGTCTAATTAGAACACAAAAGGTGTCCCTGTTTCCTTGCTGTGGGCCAGCCATGCTGAGTGCAAGATGGGCCTTGCTAGAGGGAAGCTACTCATTTTAGAAGTGATGAGTCTATTAAAGGCAGAGGCCTGCCTGAATAAAGGGATCCACTGATGTGATCCGAAGATCATGAGGGTCAAAAGCAGTGACCTAAGGAAAGAAACTATGTTATCATCTGAAGCCATGTATGTTCTGTGGATAAGCTAGCCACATGCTGTATAGTGCAGCAATCTGTTGTATATGCCCAATGGGGACCACAGACGCCTGCTTCCTGCCTGCTTACCACCCACCCACTGCCCACCTGCCTGTTTGCTTTCCTGCCTGCCTCCTTCCTGCTCCTGCCTGCTTCCTGCCTGCACTGCACAAAAGCCAGGATTTTCTGGCAGGAATCTCACTCGCCTTTGCTTCCCCGTATGTAGAAGAGTGAGCGTACAGAAAGCTCGAGGTGAATGAAAAAGCCTGTCCTGAGTGCGGAGGATGGGACAAAGAGCCATGGAGGTGGCCTCTGACATCCACATGTAACACGTCCTTCACCTTGGCAAGAGGTGTGAACAGTGGCTAACCATGGCTCGAGAGTCAAGGAGGACTCTGCACAGATGGATCCTATAACATGAGATTTTAGAGAGAAGATGTGCCAGAACTTGTACATTTCCCCCATTTTTTACCTCAAATGTAAGATAGCCACCCACAGCACCCCACCTACCCATCATCCTTTCTTCAGCAAAGCAGGTCATACCAAATTCAAAAACCCAACATTTGAGGATCCTATCAGACATGTCTATAACTAAAGTTACTTTTCTATATAATTTTTTCCTTATTTAGATCTCTGACTTAGAAACATGATACATTTCATTCAAAAAACAAACTTAAAAAGGCATAGAAAGAGAAGAATAAATATCACTCTTCTATTGACTATATATATTAAATATGTATTCAATATATTGAATTAAATTATATTGAATATATATTGAATATCTCTATCTTTATGTATATAGAGAGAGATGGAGAGAGAGAAAGTAGCTGTCTTCAGAGACACATTTGGTGTCCCCAACACAAACTCCCATGGCTCCATTAGGAAATTAGATTTATTTCAGAAGAGACAAGTATTCTACCACCTCTTAAGTCAAGCAAAAATAATTATCATTTAAAAAGAAAAATAAAATCCTTTGGTAGGCCACATTCAGCCTTAGTATTTCACGGTCCATTTATTTCAAGAGGGTTTATACCAATCACAGCAATTTGAAGTGAACACACATGAGTTCACCCTTCCTACAGTGAGTGACTAACAGAAAGGCCACCTTGGTAAGCATGCTGGCTTGCTCTGGGATGGTATGCATTCAAAGCCCCTCTCAAATTTTGGTGGCTGGTGAGAGCAAAGGGCAGCCCAGGTTAGCCAGGGGTGAAGGAACTGTTAAATGAGTACTTACTGGTTCCTTCCTTCCCAGCCCAACATGAGTAACTGATCTTCCTGTGAACAATGAGGAACCCAAAGCTACCAAGAAATGAATCCTTTGGGGAGCAGAACAGGGAGACAGTGAGGATTCGTGCATGCCTTGGTAAAGCCTAGTTAGCTATTGCCTCTGCTTTTGTGGTCATGGCACAAAAGTGCAAGAGAACCATATTGAAATGACCTCCTCCAATACCTCCCTAAGACTAGCTGGGCTCCAGAGTACTCACATCCTCTGCGGGTTAGTCTCCCAACTAAGGAAGCATCTAACTAAATTAGTCTCCTAACTAAGGAAGCGTCTAACTAAGTTAGTATCCTAACTAAGGAAGCTTCTAACTAAGTTAGTATCCTAACTAAGGAAGCATCTAACTAACTAAGTTAGTCTCCTAACTAAGGTAGCTTCTAACTAAGTTAGACTCCTAACTAAGAAGGTAGCTTCCTAAGGCTGCTCACAGCTGACATCTTGTGATACTGGCTAAAGGCAAATGTAATTATTAAGTGAAATGAGTACTTTAAATTTCAAATTGGTCATTTTAAAATGTTTTTGTCTTTAATTATGTATGTGTGTGTGTGTGTGTATGTGTGTGTGTGTGTGTGTGTGTGTGTTGGGTATGTGCACATAAGTGAGGGTGCCTGCAGAGGCCAGAAGAGGGCTTCAAATGCCCTGAAGTTACATTTATACTCAGTTACAAGCCATCAGATGTGGGTGCTGGAAACTTTTCATGCCTCTGCAAGAACAGCATGTCCCTTTTCATAACCACGGAGCCTCTCCAGTCTTCTGAATAAACTTTTAAAAATCAGAAAGTAGTGCATTTTTTGGGGAGAGGGAGGGAATGACCACAAAAAATATATACAAACCACAAAGTACCCAAAAGCAGGTTTCCCAGTGGCCACTTAGCAGCAGTGAAGACTAAGTGTGCACTAAGGCTCAGAAGTTTAAAAGGTTCAATTAGAAAAAAAAAAAAAATTAGAGACAGAAAAGGCTTGCCATTGAGGTCTGCCACTGAGTATCATTCCTGCCACTGAGGTCTGTCTGTCATCCTTATTGCTGAGGTCTGTCAGTTATGGCATTGTAGGGACTGAAGATCACCACCTGCCTATATAGGGATACAAATGTGCCAGCCTAGCAGAGAAATCAAGCTACTGAAAACATTCCAGAACTGGAAAATGGCTTAGTCTGGTTCACAATTGGGGGGCGTGGGGGTGGAAGAGAAGATTCTTCCCATGAAGCCATGTGAAAGGTGAGTTGAGACAAGGGCTGAAGAAGGGGTAAGAATGTTCCACCCTCAGGTATAGTAGACCAGGTAAGCTGAGCTCCTAAGTCCCCTGCATGGGAGAAGTCCATCTTCTCCCACCCCAGAAACAGAAGCTGCCATTGCCCTCCACAGCCTGTCCCTGACCGAGATGAACAGTTCAGGGCTGGGCAAATGACCTTTCAAGAAATCTTCCCCGGGACTTTCTGATATAAGCAGAGGGTGGTGTGCGGCTCCTGTGGAACAGACAGGCTCTGGGCTCCACAGCTCTGACATCTGTGAGCATGAATGACAAGCCACAGAGCAGAGAGAAAATGCCTGCTTGATGACAGCTGTCCCCTAACCCATTTCTGCTGATGTTAGGCTTGTGCTCAGTCCTGACCCTAGGACCCCCCAAAGTGACCTTGTTTGGGAGATGGAGATGAGTTGTGAGGACCTCAAACTGGGAGGCCAGGATGATCAGCATCCTTACAAGAATCAAAAGAGGGGTAGAGGGGAGAGCCCTGCACAAAAGCAAGACTGACGTTAGAGTTACGGTAAGTACCACAAGCCAAGGAACACATGAGGTTATCCACAGCTGCAAGAGGGTGGGAAGAGAAACTTGGAAACTCAGAAAAGCTAATGCCAGTTAATACAAAAAAAAAATGTTTCCTCGGTTGGCTTCCTTGTAGGTCAACCATGGGATACACAAACACTCTCACGTTAGCAGCTCATTCTGTAGAACTGGGGAGACAATTCCTAGAGGATTTGCCGCTCCTGCTGGTGTTTCACCATGATTGATCTCAGCCTTGCAAATGACTGAAAGCAGATATCAGGCCTAGTGCTTGGTTTGGCCTCACAGAGCAGAGCTGCCTGTTTGGATAAGAGGCAGCCCTGGCTCCTTTCCTCTCCCAGCGGACCAGAAACCTGAAAAATAAAAAAGCCTGGGACTATAGGTAAAGGATGTTCACTGGGTAGAACTGTGCCCACCAAGGTATGCTTACCCTTCTCAGCAAGGAAGGCACAGCAATGATCCAGAGCCAAGACCCTCCTGGACAGGGATGATTCTAAATGTAATAACTTCATGTGAAACAAAACAAGAGGAATAACCTCAGAGCCCAGAGAGGAGGCTGGGCCTGGGTACAGACCAAGGCAAAGATTATACTGATGGTTTCCTAGCCATGGAATGCCAAGGACCGCAACACTCAAGGCTGGGAGATGGGAGTAGAGTGAGCTTTCCTGAGAAATTTCCAAATGTCTAGCTTCCAGAACTATGACAGACCACATTGCAGCCATTTTTAACTACCATATTCACAGTAATTTGTCATGACAGGCCCAGGAAACTACAAGGCATGAGAAAGTAACTACATAAGCTACCAAGGGCAGACACAACATGTGTGATGGGTCTCTGCTGTTCACTGTAGCCTGTGTTCTGTGGTAGCACAAAAAATACTTGGAATTTTCAATATTTTGCAGAAATTTCTTCATAATCAATCCTAATGTTAAACTTAACACCAGCCTATATATAGCTTTCATGTCTGTGTAAATTTCAACTCATTCAATAGTGGGGTACTGGGCTAGCAGAAAGTCGGGGTGCAACAATCCTACAGACACAGGACAGTGTTGGGCACATTGACACGGACAAACCACCCAGACAGCAGCACCTCTACCTGTCTGCCAGGACTTAGGTACATGCATACTTAATCTTTTGTATTTGTTGATGGAAAATTAAAACTGATGCCACTATATGATAATTGAAAGGAATGTCAAAAATCTATACTTAGTCATGGCCACATAAATAAAAATATAGACCAGCATCCACAATCTGGCCTTATTTACATAAAAATGTATTATCCTGCTGTGGAATGATCCTTCTGTATGCTGTAAATATGTTGATTTATCATTGCTTGATAATAAAGCTTTCTTGGCCTATGGCAAGGCAAGATAAGGCTGAATGGCAGAACCAAAGTCAGGACTCAGAGGAGAAAGGGTGGAGTCAAGGCATATCCAAGCCAGATGCCCAAGGAGCAAGACGCCAAAAGACCAGTAAACCACGGGCCACATGGAACACAGATTAATAGAAATGGGTTCATTTAAATGTAAGAGCTAGCTAGAAATAATCTTGAGCCATTGGTCAGACCTTTATAATTAATATAAACCTCCATATGGTGATTTGGAAAGAGACCACTGGGGATAATCAGACATACAGAACAGAAAGCTTTGCTTCTGTTTATGTAATCTGAGTGTGGTAGTTCATGTCTGTCATGTCGGTCACCATATGTAGGGACTGAAGAGGAGGATGTCTGTGAATTCAAGGCCAGCCTGGACTCTGGAGCAGATAAGACCCTGCCTCAAGAAACAAAAAACCGAGGAGCTAAAGAGATGGTTCAGAGTTAAGAGTGCATGAGGACTTGTGTTCAGACCCAGTCCCCATGCTGGGCAGCTCACAATTCCAGTTCCAGAGAATCTGATGCCTCTGCCCCCACGGGCACCCACACCCTCATGCACATACCTTCACAGACACACATAATTAAAAATGTCTAAAGTCATAAAAATAAACAGAAACAAAAACATCCTCCTACATGATGTGTGCCTGTACATAGTAGAGAGAAGAAAATCAAGATAGACAGTAACATATTCTATAGGGAGAAATGTATGTGACCGAGCTCTGTACCTGTAAGCACTTTGCAACATGCCACTGACCACAGGCAGCTCTGGGCAATGGGGCTGGGAAGTCACTAGAGGACTCTGGCAGACTGCTGTGCAAGCCCTGGCTGGCCCTGTCTCTTTGTCAGTAAAGCTCTACCAGATGTAGCCATGTCCATTTATTGCAAGCTATTTATGCCACTGTGGACAGAATGCAGGGCTATGAGTAAGGTCCAAAGCTGGAGGGTTTACTAATGGCCTATCTCAGAAAGAGCAAGCCAGCAGTCTCATGATTCTGTACTATGAACTTATTTGCATATTTTATAGCACATTATTGCCTCGCTCATTTTTTCAGACATTGTCTCCCTGTGCAAGCCAGACTGGCCTCAGACTCACACTCCTGAATTACTCTCCAGTGCTGAGATTATAGTCCAAATTGATGTGAGTTCAGATTCTAATTAGCCAATGGCTCTGCCTGAGGTGGCTGGGGTAAATATCCTACAAGACTTTTTTTTTTTTTTTAGCTTTAATTTTTTGAGAAACAGAAGGATTCTCAAGTGAAGATATTATGAAATCAAGGTTTGAACAAAAACTGGAACATCCACTAGATAATTTACAGTGAGTGCCTCAAACACCAGCATTGTGTGTCCACGCCACGGCATGGATACCCTGAGAGACTTTGGGGAGCATTGTGTTTATCTGTACAGGTCATTAAATTGAGTGGCTTGGGTAGGTAAGAGGGAAAAAGCCCTGCAGTGTGTTCTGAAGTCAGCTGTAGCTCTTGATCTGTGTACTGCTTTCCTAGCAGGTTCTTGGGTGAATCACTTGTAATCCCTGGGCCTCCCTGTTCTTGGCTCTTAGGTTGGACTGCATTAAATCTGCAGAACTTTCCTACTCTAATATTTCTACAAGTCCTGAGCAAGAATCATCTTGGACCAGAGACTTGAGTAAGAAAGCCATCATTCAGGCTGGTACAAGTCTAGGTCTGGGGACAAAGAAGTCACAGCCTTTTAACCTCTGATAGCCCAAGTTGGCATAAATGAGCTGATGCAAGATCTCAAATATCAAACGACTCTGGCTGGGTGGTATCATGGTCAGTTTAAGCACAAAGCACAAGTGTACGTATTAGTGAGTACATGAGAGCTAAAAAATCTCACTTTAAAATTTCTGTTTTGTCATGCTAGAACCTTGTAGATACTGAGAAGATGCTCTCCCATGGAGATACACTCTTACCTGATTTTACCTTTTCACAACTTCCCAAACAGAATTTGTGTGGCCACATGTCCTCATAAATCCATGTCTTACTCAGACATGATGTAAAGACTAATCAGTTCATGTTCTTTGTGAAGGACAAAGAAGATGGATCAGATGAGGCAGCAGGTACAGATTCCTCAATACAAGCCACAGTGAGCACTCTTTGCTTTCTTGCTGGTCCTGCCAAGGCTTATGGGCCTTCTGAGTTCATACACGTCCATGAACTGCCCATGGCCTCACCACCCTGATGATCACATCTCCCACTCAGGCACAAAGGAACAAGCTAGGTTAGTCCCAAACCTGGTGACACTTGATTAGGTGCCAAGAAAAACACCTTGATGGGGCGGGGTGGGGAGGGAGACAGAAGCGTGTTCTGGCCAGTCCAGCCTGCTTAGTAGGCACTAGGTCCCAGTGGGAGGCTGTGCCTCAAAACACAAAGTGGGTATCTCTTAAGGAAATAACACTGAGGTTGGACTCTGAAACACACAAATAGACACAGGAGGGAGAGAGAGAGAGAGAGAGAGAGAGAGAGAGAGAGAGAGAGAGAGAGAGAGAGAGAGAGAGACACATAGGCAGTAACATACATACACATACACACAGAAATTTGTCATCAGTAAAGTATTGTTAGCGTCAGAGGCTAATTACCCATAGAAATGCCATTGGATTATGTGCTTTATAGAAAGCTCATACTTATACTTATAATACTATAAATAATGTTTACTAGCTCAAATAAAAAATAAGAAATAGAGCCAGCATAAGGGCGCACACCTTTAATCCCAGCACTCAGGAGGCAGAGGTAGGCAGATTTCTGTGAGTTCGAGGCCAGCATGGTCTATAGAGTGAGTTCCAGGACAGCCAGAGCTGTCTTGAAAAACAAAACAATAAACTAAATAAAAAATAAAGAGAATTTTAGGTTTAATTTACTTGGTAAATACATTAAGCATGGGCCCTGATGATGGTCACAGAAAGATATAGAATATGAGCTTTGAAGGCAGACATGTAATTTAAACCCTGGCCCCTGCCACAAATATTTGTAAGCCTTCGTACAAGCTGCTAAGGTCCTCGGCTTATGTTTTTGTCCTTATATTTCTATTTGTTTCATTTTGTGTGCCACAGTACACATGTGGAACTCAGGGACAACTTGAGAAAGTTTGCTCTTTTCTACCATTGTGTCCTCAGGCTTGGTGGCAGGTTAACAGCTGAACCATCTTTCCAGTCCTAGTTTACTTATTTGTAGCAACAGAGTTGGTAAAAAGGGTCTTAAAGAGGCATACCTAAAAAGTACTATGGCAATAATAATGAGCTAATGATTACAGTCATCATCACCCTTAGTTAGACATTCCTCAGGAATGTGACAGAGAAAGACTGGTGTGTAAACTAGTGTCTGCAGTAGGATCAATGATTGTCATGATGTACAAGGGGAGGCTGCCATAGGAAGAAAAGCATCCAAAGACACATGCTCTGGGGAGTCAAAAAGGTCAGAGGTGAACACTTAATAGGACTGAAGGGAGGAGGGGGCTTACAAGGGAGCCAACATTCTCTCATTTCTTTCCATTCTTCTTGCCTCCTTCTCATCCATCCACTCACCCATCCACCCATCTACCCACCCACCTATCCACCCACCCATCCGTTCATCCACCTACCCACCTATCTACCCATCCACCCACCCACCTATCTACCCACCCATCCACCCATCCATCCATC
>PVIH01021609.1:0-29296 GCA_004025045.1 Sigmodon hispidus | reverse complement strand
GTAGCAATCTTATTTGTATGTCTACCCTTGATAAGCCATGCTTATCATTCTTATCCTCTATATAGTTATTGTTAACTCTTCCACATTTTAAATTCTTTTTACTGTGTTTTTTTTTTAATAAATACAAAATAAAGGAAAAAAAAAAAAGAACAGTAGTGGATGAACGTTGAAGACACCACACTAAGGAGGTTAGAAAACCACTAAGAATAAACAGTAATGAATTCCATATGGCTGGAGTACCTAAAATGGTCACATTGTGGAGGCAGAGTATACTGCTAGCTGCCAGAGACTAGGAAGGAATGGTAATAGAAAATTATTTTTCAGTGGATATAAGTTAGTTGTGGTTTTACAAAGTGAGTTATAGAGGGCTTCTGGACGTTGTGTGCCTACAGTTAGCAACAGCATATTGCATACATGTAATGTGTTAAGAGGCAAATGTCAAAGCTGAAGGTGTGGCTTAGTGACAGAGTGCTTGTCCAGCATGTGTGACTGATGCACAGGCTCAGCCTCAGCACTGAGAAAGAGGAGTGAGCAGATGCCATGTGTTGTCAGCAGGAAGGAAGGCCCAGATGTTAAAGGTCCCTTTTTTTCTGGACTTCTCTTTTTGCAGCTATGAACTAACCCCTTTAGATTTGGTGATTTCCAGTTCTACATGTTAACTTCAAAGACAATCATACTAACTTAGCTTCATTATTTTTTAAAAAATCAATAATTTAAAACCAATATAATGGTATATTAAATAAAACTTTAAAAGATACTAACATGAATTTAAAGAAGTAAAATATCTTTTCTCTAAAAGGAAATGATATTCCAGAAGAAGAAAAAACTCATTTCCTGTTAGGAACATTTTAATGTTTTTTTTTTTAATTTAAAATTCTGTTTATGTTGTTTTGACATGTAGCATTTTTAATAATTAAGTTAGTGCTGTGTGTGCAATTTTGGATTCCACTTTCAGTATAATTTTTGACATTAATGGAGTCGACAAACATTATTGATAACCTGATACACTTGAGCACTGTGATAGGGAGTTGAAAAGCAACAATGAGCAGGAAGCAGCCCCACTGCTAGAGAATGTTATAGTTAATAGGAAAGTGGGTAAGGACTCATGTGGTAAGTACGAAGGGGGGGGACACAGGAGAGTATCTGCTTTAGAATTAGTTACAAAGGCAGACGGACATGGCTGCCCAGTTAAACACCACACTTAACAGGCGCTCCGAAGCCCCGTGTGGACAAGACACTTAATTATGGCCAATAGGGTGTGGTTAAGCAGTGTACTTTTTACCCCTCCTGGGTCCTTCCCATGTTCTCTCGGTCTCTCACTGTTGGCTAGAATGGGAACGGGGTGGGGGGTGGGGGGTGTGACTGGCGTAGACCACCATTTAAGGGAGAGTTGTGTGTAGAAAATAAGCACAACCAGACATAGGCACTATGGACCTTGAATTTGTTCAAGATGTCTGAGTCCTAGTTACAGGGAGGAAGGATTATATGAGTCTGGGGGTCAAGGACATCACAAGGGAACCTTCAGAAACAACTAACCTGGGCTCATAGGAGCTAACAGAGTCTACACTGAAAACCAAAGAGCCTACACAGGACTACCTAGGCTCTTTGCATATGTGTGACAGTTGGATAGCTTGGCCTACTTATGGGCCCCTAGCAATGGAAGCAGGTGCTGTCTCTAACACTGGCTGGCCTTTGAGAGCCTTTTTCTTATTCTGGGTTGCCTTGTTCATCCTTAAAACAATGGAGGAACTTAGTCCTGTTGCAACTTGATATGCGGTGCCTTGTTGACACCCATGGGAGGCCTGGCCCTTCTTGAGCAGAAACAGAGGAGGACAGGGGGAAAAGAGGGGAGACAGGGCGGGGGGAGGTACCGGGAGGAGAGGAGGGAGAGGAAACTGGCAGGAATGCAAGATAAATGATAAATTTAGCTAATAAAACAAATAATAAAATTGACTCAATAAAGAGTGTAAGTAAAAAGCAAACAAACACAAGGAAAACAAAAAGAATCATAAGCACAAAAATGGTGGTTACCAATCAAAGCAGACAACCAAAAGAAAGGGGGCCTTTAACAAAGTCAGTGTCTAGGGGGACACAGGAGAGCAGGGAATTGAAAGGGACAAGGAAGCAGGGATGTGTGTGTCACTAGAGCCAAGGAAAGGGGATAATGTAGCCCAAGACAGTGGCCAGCCATGCCTGGGGTTACAGAAGCCAATTAATCCGGGAGCACTAGGCATGGTGTCTGTGAGCTCAGCATTTATTCAATACACATTGAAGTGAATTGCTAATTGGTAAATCACTAAATTGATGCTGTTGTTTTTAATCTAATTATTTGTTCTGTTTTGGTTTTCATTAGAAACAGCACATCCAAATTGTGTTTGTGGAGACAGAGTGGGAAACACTGATTATGCTAATTCTTGTATCTTGGGGTAAAAATGGACTTAAAACTTGGGGGGGGAATCAGATCCAACAGATTGCAAATGTTCTCTTTATTTACTAAAGTAAACTAATAGGGACAATAAGGGGAAAGAGCTCTTAAGATGGCACCAGACAAAGCAGAAGATGGCTGTGGCTAAATTTTTGGTCATGTTCTTAAAGCTACACCCAGAGAACTAGGTTGGAGACCCAGTAGGATTGGGGTAGAAATCATGTGGCATGTTTCACAGGCTTGTTCTTTCTTGGTGGGACAAGACAGCTTCTTGGAACCTGATGTTAACTTCCTCTCCAGAAAATTATATCCACAGCACAGATGCACAGAACTTTGCATTGGATTTCCAGGGCACCTGTGAAGTCCAAGTACCTGAAAAGCTCATGAGAAAACTATTTTCATTCAACACTTCTCTTTACTTTTCATTGAAGCTTCAAAATGCTACACAACATGCCCCAGACTGGTCTTATACTTTCAGAACAAGCATGGAGACTCTGGTTTCAACAAAGATCCTGAATTCTCAAGGTCATCCATCCCTAGCCTCACCAGTTGAATTCTGAACCAGGCCATAGATGCATCTCAGAGAGTCAAATGGCACTTGTAAGTGACCTTTGGTACCTTCTTTGATGAAAAAAAGTGAACTGTGGAGATGGTTCAGTGGGTAAGGTGATAGCTACACAAACATGAGACCTAGTTAAAAGTCTCAGCAACCATGGCGGGAAAAAGCTGGGCATGGTGGCATATCTCTATAACTATAGTTCTGGGGAACAGAGGCAGCGGGATCCTGGAGGCTCACTGGCCAGCCAGTCTAGCTGAAATGATAAGTTCCAGATTCAATGAGAGACTTTGTGTCGAAAAATAAGATGAAGACATGATGACATCCATTGATCTCTGGACTGCACAGATGCCCCACCAACGTCTGGGGTGTGTTGCAAATTTATACACATAGGCACACCAGAAATGAACAAAGAGATGAAGTAAAGAAAAATCACATCATTCAGCTCGTAGGAGGAAGATCTGTCTGTGTGTGCAACCTCGACTTCCTAGTCACAATGTGACCTTGATCATGTGATCCTCCTCTTCTTAACATTGAGTCCTCATTTATCAAAGAATGCCAATTCTGTTCTTCCTTCGAGTATAAATACAACAGACAAACAAATATAGAAGTGTTAGTTCAAGTAAGGGCTGCTAGCAATAATTAAAACATCTACTGCTGAGCGTTTTTCCTATACTAGTCCAGCAATCACATTAAATACATCACATTTATCCCACTCTATGACATCACTATTTACTTTTTTACCTAGGAGAGAACATAAGTTCAGAATGGTCAAGTCAGCAGAGCTGGGATTCATAAAGGACTATACTGGGGCCTTTTGAGATCAAAACTAAATGAACATCCAGTCTTTCTGAGTTCCTGTTAGTGAGTTGTCTTAGGAAAATTCTGGAAAAGCTGCATGTGTTACACCTGCAGAGAATATGTAACAGTGACTGGCATATGGAAATGTTTCCACTTACTATTGGTTATTGGTATATATTGTTGGTCCAATACCTATTGCCTGTTGAAAAAACTAAGGCTTAGCTAGACCTTACCTGGGTATGTACAATTAATTAGTGAATAGCAAAATTGTCCTAGATAGTCTTGTGTCTGGGATCTTTTGTACTCCCAGGCACTGTTTCTGGCGCAAAGCATGTGAGATAAGTGTTTTGTGTGCTTGTTTTTCACAGATTCTCCATCATTTCAAATAGCCTCATAGTCTCAGTGCTCCAGGGTCTGCAGCCTGCTGGACCTCTGGCCTTTAGTACTTCTTGGCAGCTTTTCAGCCTCGCTACACTGAACTGCCATATTTCAGAACTGGTACCGTCCTGATTAGACATCTACTGGCCAGATTTCTCATCTGTCAGCATGCCAGCTGATAGGCTCACAGGCACAAGCCTCCAGCCCAAGGGACTGTCTGGTCCGAGCATTGAGACGGCCTGCTCATGGCTGGCTGGCCCCACAGTCCAGCCCGGAAGACTGGAGGGGAGGGCTGGGGGCATCGCCAGATGACAAAAAGGAGACAGTGAGTCTGCACAGGGAGGAGAGAAGCTTTCTCCCAAGCTCTGGTTTTATTTATGCATCATTCAGACCCCAATGACTTCCCAAAATAATTTGACATTAGCTAATGGCTTAGGTTTGTCTAGTGTTTCAGTTTACAGAGCCTGGGGATTTAGTGATGGGATCTGAATCATGGAAATGTCTCAGGAGAGGAATGGTGCAGTTCCCATTTTACAGATGAAGAACACTGAGGGAGAAGCAGCCATAATCGGTGGGATTGTCCTCCACACTGCTTTCTAGTGAGGAGCACAGGAGGTGGGGAAAAGAGGGAACAATTTCAAAGGAAGTGGAGGGGTTATAAATCTGGGACCACCATGGCAGTGGGAACACCTAGGTGAGGAATGTTTAGTTCTGCCCCTTGAATTCCTGCCTGGGATTTGGGGTCCTGTGGATTGCTCAAGAACTGTCCCTTAAACCTCTGAATGGTACAGGGCAGTGTTTCCTCCTGGCTGATTCTCTCTAAGTTTGCTAGCCGACATGGGGAATTTGGTCAGGTTGGAGTATAGCTTTCCTGGTGGAGACATACAGGAAAGGGAGACATACAGGACATCTGCAGGTCCCCAGAGACTGCCCTTACTTGGTGTCTTTAGCTTGGTGTGACTGCTGAATGTCCCTTTCCTCTTCTTCTGAACAACTGTACTGTATTGTCAGAGTCTCAACTCTAAGAAGACTTGCCTTGACACTGGAATAATATGACAAGAAGGTTGCAAGCAAACCTGCCTGCTGCTGCAGACTTCTCAAACAGGCAAGGCCAAGTCACTGCCGCTGCCAGGATCCCAACCTGAGACAGCTAGATGCTGTCAATCTACCTCACCCTGGGGCCAGGCATTGAGACTTCTTTGGTAAATCCAGAACACAGACAGAAAGCTCCTCCTCCAGGCCTTCAGATGCCCTGGTATTTGAGTATTGGATATATGAATGGGATGCATAGATTTTACCCTAAGAAATAGGCAGACATTCTTACAGCAATGTGTCAAGAGCCTCGAAAACGAGTCTGTACGGTCTGCTGAGGTATTTCTCTTCGGGTGTGTAAGGATAAGCCTCAGCTGAAATCAAATGTCCTCCAGGCCTCTTATCTTAAGTCTGAGGGCCTGCCAACAGGAATTAGGACTTATATACAGCACAAAGGCATTATGAGCTTTCTTACACCTGTACCTAAAAACTGAAAGAAGACTTGACTTAAATGAGATTAGGAAAGTATCGTGTAAGCATACTACAAAATAGATTACCGCTGGCTTCGTCCTCTTAATCCACCAGCTTGCTCACAAGGGCTAACAAGATGCTGCAACAGAAAAAGTGATTGTATTGCTAGTGAATAGAATTTTTTTTTTTTTTAGAGAAAAATACTCCTCTCTTTGGGCACAATTCTTGATTTATTTTGCCTAATCAGAAAAAATGGGGTATTTAAATATTGTTTAAAGCCTTTAAGTATTTATTGAGCTGGGGATGTTGCTCAGTTGGTGGAGAGATTGCCTGACATGTTCAAAGCCCTAAATTCCAGCCCTAGCACTCACAGACTGTGTGTGGTGGTGCACACCCATAATCTCAACGGTGGGAGGTAGAGACAGAAGAGTCAGATGTTCAAGATTATTCCTTGTGCTTTTCAAATTGAAGGCCATCCTGGACTACAGAAGAACCTGTAACACACATATGTATATGCACACACACGTGCACACACACATGAGAGAGAGAGAGAGAGAGAGAGAGAGAGAGAGAGAGAGAGAGAGAGAGAGAGAGAATCGACTCAGAATCAATTCTGAGTGCTGTGCTGTGTACCCAACACTATGCTAAGTTGGAGGGATACATACACAGACAATTAGGAAGCTCCTGACTGCCTGAGATTCACCTTAATGAGTGAAAGAGACATCTTCTATAGCTGAGAGTCACAAGGCCAGACCTGGGAAGAATGCAAAGATGCTCCAATGACTGAAGGCAACCTGGAGAGGCTGATGACTGAGGTAGTGTTTTCTGGCCAGTGTGAAGATGGTGAGTGGGAAAGCATCACCTATTAGCCATAGGTATAAATCCCAGAAGCAAGGGTAACCTGGTGCCTGGAGGGAGAGGATAACATGTGGATGAGGACCAGAAACTAGGTGATGATGGGAGGTGTGTGCAGTAGATATCTAAAGACACCAGGTAAGGGTCTACCTTTGCAACTGGAGCTACTAACACATAATATGTGTGTTGCTGTTATTATAGCCATCAGGATTTCAAAATGGCAAGGCCCTTTATTCCAATTTATTTTAAAATATACACACAATAAAAGTCAAACTTGTGGTATATATGTGACAAATATATACTCATTTACTCACCTCCACAATCAAGACAGGATTTCATTTTAGAAAAATAAACTCATGAATGTTGCCCCTCTGTAACTAATAAAATCCTGCTAGCATCCCAGACCCTATTCACTAGCTGTCTCACTTCCTTGTTCCAAAATGTCATAAAGCCACACAACATGTAGACAAGGTATGACTTTAGCACTGAAAAGAAATGGTGGAGTTTGTGTCTTTGTACCTCTAAGGTCAGAGATTATAATGTTTAATAAAGGGAAGAGGAAGAGAAAAGAAGGTGAAAAGTTCTCAAATATGGAGAGCCTGGCTCTCAGGCCTCTCCTAAATCACTGATACACAGTTTAGAGATGGCTCAGCGGTTAAGAGCACTGACTGTTCTTCCCGAAGACCTCAGTTTGATTCCCAGCATCTACATGGCAGCTAACAACTGTCTATAACTCCAAGATCTAACACCCTTACACAGTTATATATGCAGGCAAAACACCAATTCACATAAAATAAAATAAATATTTTTTTAAAAAAGAAAGAAAAGGCCCCAATCTGTACCCTTCTGCACACTGCCGGTATCTCTATGGAAGGTGCCATCATTATTAGTAACATGCCTTTTGTGAACATGGATTTATTAAATCCCAAATGGTGTTCCACAAAGTCCCCTAGCCCAGGCTTCTCCCTGCAGTTCCACAAACACATCATAGAGCCTCAAACAAATCAATGCTGCTTCACCCAGCAATGTCTGGTGAAATTCCTTGACCTCTACTTGTTCCAGTGATGCATGGTCAGAGCTGCTGGGGCCTCTGTGCCAGTTTGTTATAAGCATAACTTTTTGGGTTGTGACCGGAAAGACAAATTCCAATTTCCAGCTCTGAGCATCATCTTGAGTTCTAACAAGTGGACAGAAGGCAGATGAGGCCCATGCAAAATGAGCCTGGACTCTGTGAACCTAGAAGCCCATGACAGCCCCTGGCTGAGATATTCTGCACTGTGCCTCTTCAGAGTTCCATTAAGTGATGATGAGTGGGGAACAAATAGCATCCAAGGGCAAAATCCATTCAGAGGAAAGCACCAGATTTGGTAAAGAACATATGGGCAATTTTTCTTATTTATTTATTTGTTTGTTTGTTTATTTATTATGTGATATCTATGCATAAATGCACATGTGCATTCAGCCCTGTGGGCCAAAGGTCATTGTCAGGTATCTTCCTCTATTGCTGTCCAACTTATATCTTTTCAATGAGAGAGTCTCTCATTGAACATGGGGTTCAACCTTTAGGCAAAACGGCTTGCCTAGTAAGTTCCTAGATCCCACCAATGCCTGCCTCCATCAGCAGTGGGCTTAGAGACCTGTGTTGTCATGTCTGCTTTTCACATGTATACTGGGAACCCAGACGCAGGTCCGCATGCTTGTGTAGCAATTGCTTCACCCATTCAACCACCTCCCAAAGCCTAAGCATTTATTATTTTTTATACTTTGGAATATCTATAAAACATAATTACATAGAAGGATAAATTATGGGTGTTTTGTAATTTTTAACATTAGAGATACATTCTCATAGTGAATCGATGTCTTTCTTTTAATCAACATTTTCCAGCAATTTACTTTCTTGTATATTCTAGAAGTTTCTTGCATATGTACAAACATGTATTTCCTGTTATAAGGAGTATCATAGCACATAGCAATATCTTCCTTTTTACCATCAATGTATATTGGACATCATTCCTCTGTCAGAACACAAAGCTTAATCTTGTTTCTAGACACTTCCATGTTATTTCATCATTTGAATGCACCATAATTTATTCTACCTCATCTCCTGGGGAAGAAGGCTTAGGTTATTTCCATTTTTATTACAAATGATGCTGCAATGAGCATCCTCACACATATGTCTCCATATATGCCTTCAAGTCTCCTGCCAAATATCAGCAAGAAGAAAAACAGTTTCTTGAATCCAGTTTCTATGTTCAAACAGTCTTGCCTTTGTCCTATGGTGACTCTCACTGGTCCAAGCACCATTTGAACCTATCCTTTAATAAGCCCAACCTGTCTTCACCTGTCTCTGTCCTCTGCATCTCATTTTCATAGAAAGACCCCAAGCTACCTCCGGCCCCCTCGATGCCCTTATGCTCTTCTCCAGTAGTTTGAGACTTTTATTAAACACTAACACTCACAAAAGTCTCGATATTTTTAAATTGATACTCTCAAGCCACATATATTTCAGGTTATGGCCTATCCAGCCTGCTCTTTCTAGATCAAGGATCCTAAGTGGCTTTGAACGTGGTTGAACAGTGGAGCTCAGATATAGGGAAGAATGAAAGGGAAATAATTGTCACATTTCTAGCAAGAGTGTTGTGGATTTCCAACTTCCCATCAGCATCAGCTGGGAGGGGGAGGGAGCTGGGCCGCCTGCCACCGACTTTGGCATGGCTGGGCTTCCAGATTGCATCTATTTTTGTAGCTCCCGAGCTGGGAGGAGATTAGAGGATAGTCAAATTTCCTGCTTCAGGTTGCAAATTGATCAAGAGGTGGAAGAGCTCTAGGTCTGGGGTCAGGAGAGCTGGCTTTGGTGTCCAGAAGTCCCAGGTATTTGTAGGGAGACCCCGGGAAAGTCCTTTTCTAACCCCACTTTCCCTCTGCTCCGAAAAAACAAAACAAAAAAAGAAGTCAAGTTAATCATCGAAAATGTCCCTTCACCTCTGGCATTGCACAGTTTTGAAGTTCCAGAAAAATGTTTCAAAAAAAAAAAAAAAAAAAAAAAACTTTCTAACCTGTGAGAATATTTGCACATTTATCACAAAGATCTACTAAAAGTATCTTTATTGATAAATGTGGGAGTCGAATCTTCACCTTCACCTGTGTTCCTGCTTCCAAGCTTTGCCTTCCAGCCTTACTGCACTGGATCCCAGAGACACGTCGCCAGCTCCAGGCACTGTTCTCCCGACTCTTGGAAGCAGAGAAACCTGCTTTTACCCCCGGAGTAGCCTGTGAACTGCTGTCACTCTGCATTCCGTACACTAAGGAGTCCAGTTCATCGTGAGGCCCCTGCTGGGTCACACGTTCCGAATTCATCAGCACATGTGCAGTCTATGCCCCAAAGCACTGCTGGCTTGTGCCCTCTTGAGCATGCCCAAGTCTCTCTAGAGGCCACAGTTGTGGCACTTCTTCCTGAAGGGCTCCTAGAGCTGGGATGCCCTCTGGGACCTTTTCACCCCAGGTATCTTCTGGGAATAAAGGACTCAGAGTGTGTTTTCAGAGTTTTCTTGGGCAAGTTTGGGGTGTTTCATTTATTGTGGGTTTTTTCCCCTTTTTTCTTTCTCTCCAGGATTCTTTGACCTCTTGAGAAGCTGCCACGTTCAGCTTCTGGATTGTCTGTTTTCTGTCACCATACCTGAAGTGTTTATAAAGAACAGAAGGTTGTTTGGCTCAAAGCTCTGGATGCTAAGAAGGGTAAGGCCCGCTGCTGGTGTCAACTTGGCATCTGATGGCGGCCATCTTGCTGTAGGAGCACAGAGCAAGTGTGAGTCCTCCTTCCTGCTTGCACAGAGTGTCATCAGTGGCACAGTGGAGCCCCATCCTCGTGATCTCACTGAATCCTAATTACTTTCCAAGGCCTTACCTCCAGATGCCACCAACAGATCAATTTGGCGGATGGGCTGACAAAATTTGAAGAATTCATTCAAACCATAGTAGCCAACTTAACAAATGCTATTTATTTATTCTTTTAAAAAAATCGGCCTATAAGACAAGCTTTAAACAGTTAGTTACCTCTAGCACTATACATAGGTGTACATGCACAGATACACACACCCATACACACCATGAGAATATAAACAATTTCTGAACAATAGCATATTCTTTTTAAATGGAAAAAGGAGGTAAGAAAAAAAAAATAAAGACTGAATTCCAAACAACAATAACATGTGATCATTACAAACACTACATCTAGTGCCTCTGTGACCAGAATTGAGAAAACTCAAAAGCCTTGCTGATTTTGTTGCCTGCTGTATTCTCATGTAACCACAGTGTCTGGGGATAGCTGTTGCTTACAGACATCCTGGTGCTGTTATTCTGTTCCTATTATGCCGCTAAAGTGGCTGAGACATAATAGTTAAAATCACAGGGCAAACACACACATGTCACAAACTCCATCATGGTCTCTGTGGGCACTTGTTTCCTCTTCAACCTACTTACGGTGAAAGATCACATCGTGTCTTCTTAAATTCCATGATGAGTGATGACTTATTGATGTGACAAAATAGTAGTCTTTCATGGTTACAACCCTTGCACAAATTCTACAAACTGTAGAGGCACAAGCTATGGTAGCTGAGGCAGGAGGACTATAACTTTCAGGCCAGCACTGATGGCATAGAAGGACTTGGTCTAGAAAGAAAAACAAAAAAAAAACACTGGAGAAATGCTAAGTTTTTCTACAGAAATGAGCAACACCCTACACATGACCCCTTAGAGGCATATGAAACTGGAAATGCAGAAGTTTCTGCCATGTTCAGTTCTGACATTGTTTCCTTTCCTGAGCTGAGATGCCAACTACCCAGGAAAGGGCTATGGTTACTAACATTCTGGGAAGAACTTGCCACGGCTTCAAAACTCTAAGGGATGCTGCACATTTCAGAGTCTTATTAGAAATCGTCTTCCCGGGCCTCACTTCTGAAGATGCTAATTTGATGCGAGCACTTCCTCAGAAGATGGCTGATTGATATTTGGCAGCACCACCACACGGCTGCTCCTCACTGCAGACGCAGGAACAATAATCAAATGTTAAGTTTCTCAAGAACCTTTCTTCCAAAGAAAATCAAACCACTTGCCCTTTGTTATCTCAATTATCTGCAAAGCATCTTGGGAAGAGCTTGTTTATCCCTGTCAGAGAGGGGGCTGTGATTGAAAGCACCTCCCACTCAGAAGACCTGAGTCTGAATCTTGCCCAGGTACTTTGAGGATCTCTGAGAAACAGCTTTTGCAGTTCCTTTTCAGCAAGGTGAAATAATTTTTTACTTTGCAGGGCTATTATGGTGGTTTGGTAAAATGGTACAAAACAAAAGCAAAGTAAAATTTGTGCCACAAGAGAATAAAAAATGACCGGCTAGGCACATTGTCAAGAGTACGACCCTTGGAGGCCAACACCCAGGAAGAGGACCCAGACTCTATCATCTATGTACTGTGCAAATTTGGGTAGGTTCCATGATCTCTCTGTTCTTGGCATCCTTATCTGGGAAAAGAAAAATGCTAATAGTATGTCTGCCTCAGTTGTTTTGATGGTTAAATGAGATAATACACAGTAAAGATGTTTGGAAAAGCACCTGGCCCATGCTAGTGCCTAGTCAAGAGGGGTGTAATAAACACAAGGAACACAGGAAATGAGTTATAATGTAAATGGATATAATGTGTAAAATGTAGCATCTCTAGGCTTCATTGAGGGATCAGAGCTACAAAGATGTGCACACAAAGCCCTGGCCTTCTGACTGGGCTAGAATTGGAGGTGAGAGAGCAGTTACCTGGGCAACAAGGGAGGAGACAGCGAAAGAGAGAAGTTGGCCTCCTGGACAGAGACACTGGTCTGGCCAAGTAACCTTTCTACAAGTACAGTAGTTTTCCAAGATGGTTTTATTGTTTTCCATGGTCCTGTCTTACACTCCCCTCAGCTCTAGAACATGGCAGGGTGGGGAGGGTATTTTGCAGTAATGGGCAGAGAAGGAGGCCTACAGCTGATGTAGCCTCCACAGTGTGTCTCTAAGCTAAGAGGTAAGCTCTCATTTCCTCAGGGTCACTTTGTCCCAAGTTGTATCTAGAGACCATCTGTCCCAGCCAGTTCTCTCCCTCTTTTCTGTTTTCTGATGCTCCCTGCTAGGGCTGTGTGATCTGCTGGCACAGTTGTGTGTGCTGTGGAGGAAGAGAGCAGAATCAGTCTCCCTGTACTGAGGGTTGACACTTTGCGGGATGGTATGTTTCACAGGTTCTCACTTCTCTGATGAGTGCTTTCCTCACTGGTGAAATGGGTTGATGAAGACATCCTTGTCCCTCAGGACTAGTCAAGAATTAAGAGAAAAACACTGAAAGAGTTTCATATCGGAGGTCTCCAAAATGATGGAAGCCTTGTCACTCTTCATGTGTTCAGGGTACCATGGTAACTTATCTCTCATCCCCAGAGTCAGAACAGTCTGCTGTGTATACTGAGCAAACAGCTGTGTGTGTGGTGATGGGGGTTCATGTGCTTCCTGGGCTCTGTGAAGTGTTCACTGGACTTCATCTATGGGCTCTAGTGAAGGAATAGGAAAGAGCACCTTATCTTCTCTTGGTCCCTGGTTCCTCCTCTACCCATGAGAATTGCCCCAATATAAAAAATCTTGCTCCCACCATAACACATACTTCCAAGGCCAGGTGGACCAGCCACCCTTGATTTTGCCCTTTTCACCTTACGAATAGAGTGTTCTAGATCTTTCCTGGACTATATTGATAAATTTACTGCTGTATTAACTCAAATGACAAAAGATTATGTAAATTTTGGTACTATGATTTTGATTCCTCTTTGTTGTCTTTTCAACTCTTCTTCCCTCCCTCCCTCCCTTCCTCCCTTCCTCCCTTCCTTCCTTCCTTTTTCTCCTCTTTCTTCTCACCCCCTCTCTTTCTCTTTCTTTTTGTTTCTCGAGAACAATCCTAGGACAGTGTTGAAGTAAAATAGAATTGACTATCACCATCCCCAACTTCAAGTTATACTATAGAGCTACAGTAATAAAAACAGCCTGGTACTGGCATAAAAACAGACTTGTGGATCAATGGAATAGAATTGAGGATCCAGATATTAACCCAAAAACCTATGAACACCTGATTTTTGACAAAAAAGGCCCAAAATATTCAATGGAAAAAAGATAGCATCTTCAACAAATGGTGTTGGCATAGCTGGATAATAGTATGTAGAAAAATGCAAATAGATCCAAGCCTGTCACCCTGCACAAAACTCAAATCCAAGTAGATCAAAGACCTCAACATAAACCCAGACACACTAAACTTGATAGAAAAGAACGTGGGAAATACCTTTCAACACATTGGCACAGTTGACCACTTCCTAAATATAATAACACCAGTAGCACAGACACTAAGAACAATAATTAATAAATGGGACCTTCTCAAACTGAGAAGTTTCTGTAAGGCCAAGGACACTGTCAATAAGACAAAAATGACAGCCTACAGAATGGGAAAAGATCTTCACCAACCCTACACCTGACAGAGGATTGATCTCTAAAATGTATAGAGAACTCAAGAAACTATAGAGCCCCAAACCCTAAATAACACAATTAAAAATGGGGTTCTGAAGTAAAAGGGGAATTCTCGACAGAAGAATTACAAATGGCTGAAAGGCACTTGAAAAATTGTTCAACATCTTTAGCCATCAGAGAAATGTGAATATAACAACTTTGAGATACTACTTTACACCTGTCAGAATGGCCAAGATTAAAGACACAGATGACAGCCTCTGCTGGAGAGGATGCAGAGCAAGAGGAACACTACTTCATTGTTGGTGGGAATGTAAGCTTGTTCAGCCACTCTGGAATGCAGTATGGTGGCTTCTCAGAAAACTGAGAATCAATCTCCCCAAGGACCCAGCAATGCCACCATTGGGCATATACTCTAAAGATGTACATTTGCACCCCAAAAGCATTAGCTCAACTATGTTCATAGCAGCATTGTTCATAATAGCAAGAGATGGAAACAACTTAGATGCCCCTCAACTGAAGAATGGATTAACAAACTGTGGTACATCTACACAATGGAGTACTACTCAGCAGTAAGAAAAAAAAATGATATTCTAAAATTTGCAGGCAAATGGATGGATTTGGAGAATATTCTCCTGAGTGAGGTATCACAAACCCAGAAAGATAAGCAGGGGATGTACTCATTCATTAGTGGACTTTAAATAAAAAGCAAAGCACACTCAAGCTGCAAACCACAACCACTGAACAACTTGGAATCTGAAATGGGCACCTTGGAGCCCATTCCCTCCAGAGAAACACCTGACCCAGTCTTGATATTTAGGATGAGGAAATTGGACTTGCCTGGAGTGGATGCTGAACTAAGCCACCTAGGGACCCCTTGCCCTTGCTGGGGAGGAGATGAAGGAATGAGGAGAAGAGAGAGAGACTGGGAGGGGCAGGAGGGGGAAAGAAGTGTGAACAAGGGGATACTTGGATAAAAAATAAATGAGACTATATTCTATAAAAATAAATTTTTAAAAAACCTTTAAAAAATAATAATTGACTCAGGCTTTCTACTCTGGGAATTTAGACAAATTCAAAGAAGTCCTTAAGCTGAAATCCAGATTTAATCTAGAGCCTCTTCAGGAGGAAACAGCCAGGTCTGACCTTCACCTCCCTCTACTACAATCCCAACCAGTTTCTATGTACTAGCACCAAACAACCTGGGTTCTCTCCATCAATGTGACCAAGCACTTGGCCCACAGAGAGCCAATTCAGTGTTGACCAAAGACTAATGAAGGGGAAAGATGAAGAACTGGAGAGATATTTTCTCCTTCTCTTGGGGAGTTTAATGAAAGGGCCAGAGAGTCAGCCATTGGTATTTGGAATCAAGACATAAAAATACAATGGAAGACACAGAAATAGGAGCCTGGGCAGTAGAGGAGGGGTGAGAGTGCTCACTCCATTTCTGTACTTGGTGGTGCCAGGTCCAATGCGAATCCCAAGTCCCCTTCTATTTTTGAAAGACAGTCCCTTTCCCCACTAGGAATCTGGCAAGTAGCTATCTTTTCTCCATTTCCTTGGAACTTGGCTGAAGTGACAATCTTGGTTTCTTTATTTTTTAATCAAGCACTTACTCCTTAGATAACTTAAGAGATCCTCTAGTATCAACAATGTCTGTCAACTCACATTGAGACCTCTTTCCCTAATGGAGAGGACGAAGCCACAGATGCTGAGTGGGACTGTCCAGACTACCACTGTCACCTCTTCAGAGTGACCTTCTTTCACCCCTGCTTGAATTCTATTGCCAATCACAGGATCATAAGGCTTTTATTTCACAGAGCATCTTATCATTTCTGTGACACTTTTATTAATTTCCTGTCACTATCATCACAGACCACAAGCCTATTGACTTTAGTTCTGGAGCTCAAAAGTCTGAAAGGACACCTAACAGGGCTTGTTCTTTGGGGACTCCCTAGAGGACATGTTCCTGATCTCTCCCAGCAGTTGGAGGCTTCCTCAGTCTGTGTCTGTGGCCTCACACCACAACACATCTTCTCCTTTGTTTCTTCTGTGGCGGGTCATCCTGTCTCTTACAAGGGACCTCACAATCACATGTGAGGCCCACCTACATAATCAAGAGTGGACTCCTTATGAACAGATTCACAATTACACTGGAAGACTTCTTTATCATATAAGTTAAAAATTCCAGTGACTAAAACATAGACAGCTTTGGGAACTTTTATTCAGCCTTCCAGAGTCTTCTTTGCATATTCACTTACTTGCTTATGTATCTTCCTTGCCTTCATCACTCTGCAAAACAGAATTTTCTTATATGGAAAAAAGAGCCTCCTCTGTGTCATTCTTCCTTGTTTCCATTGTGGGGAGGGACTGTGTTTAGTCTGACATATAGTAGATGCTTGTGCTGGCTAATATTCAACTTGACATAGCCTGGAATCACCTTGGAAGAAGGAAACTCAATTGAAGAATTTCTCTGATGAGATTATAGCCATGCCTATAGAGAACTGTCTGGACTGATGGTTGATATGGAAAGACCTAGCCCACTATGGGTGGAGCCATCCTTAGACAAAGAGTCCTGGGCTGTGTAGGAAAGCTAACTGAGCATCAATAGGAGGGCACAAGCCAATAAGCAGCATTGCCCCAAGGCTTCTGCCTCTGAATTCCTTCCTCAAAGATAGACTATGACCTGGAAGTATAAGAGAAAATAAGCCCTTTCTTCTCCAATCAAAAGTACTTATCACAGCAACAGATAAAAAAATTAGGACAGTGTTGATAAATATTTACTGAGTGAACAAATAAATGAGCTCATGAGTGAGCAGAAGGTTTCCAGAAGCAAGCTTGGTTTAGAATCATATTCTTGTTTGTGTCTTCCAAACCAACCTTCTCTGAGTCAGTGTGCTCTGTTCAATGCTATTTCTGTGAGATGACTTATGTGAAGGGTCTCTCTGATCAACTCTAACTTGCTAATAGAGGCCTTCAGTGTAACTTCAGAAATTTCACAATAAAGAAACCGGGTAGTGAAATCCAACAATTCTAAAATTCAGACTGCCAAAGTTGTTCTTTTATTTATTCGAACATTCCACAAAATTACTGTTCAAAGAGCCTATGTTGACATGTTGTTCTGCCAAATATATGATTCCTGAGTTCTCTTGCCTCTCGTCTCTCCATCCCCTTTCTGTCTCTTACTCTTTTTCTTTCTCTCTACATGTTATCCCTGAGCTTGTTTGGGTCTTTAGCCTGTGTAACTCTGTTCTCACAAGTGTCTACTCCCCTCTATTCTCCTGTCCTTCCTGTGGGTCCTTGGAGGAGAAGATGCTGCACCTCTCTGGCCTCTGGCTTTTCAATGACACTGTTCTCAATTATCCCCACCTTGCTTTTGCATTCACCGTTGATTATGTGACCTTCTCTCTACCTTTAGACATTTTAAAAAAGTATTGACATTTTGAATATAAAAAGAATATGTCCCCATCACAGTAACTCAGGCCTATATCCACTACTTGGGAGTGAGGCCACAGAATGGAGAATTTGAAGACAGCCTGTTATATAATTACATAGCAAGTCCATGTGTTCTTGTGTTGGTGGTAGTAGTTATAAAATAAAAGTAATAAAAAGGATGGCTTTCCTGTCCACTATCCTTGTGCTTAGAAACCAAAGAAGTCCCATTTCAAGGTTGACAAAGGGCTTTCATGTGTAGGTGGGCTGATTCTGCAGACCTGGTATCAAGCCTGGGCTCCCAGTAATGTGCTGGTCTGATCAGAACCTAAGAAACCTGCTGCTGGGTGTGCTTCCTAGGATGAGAACCTATGCCACAGCCTTTGATGAGCCTATCAATACCAGGTACATCTTCAGAAGCCAAGAAGTGTCATTTCAGCTCTGCAGGATCCATGCTGTCCTTCCGTTACCATTGCCTTCTTTACACAGAAATCACATCTTACCTGTTTTTCTCACACTCTATGACACTGTGCTGTACCCATTTTTCAGATAAGAAAACAAAGCCTAGTTCATGAGGTCAGGACATTTAAGACTCTAGCTCTTCAGGCTCTTTTATGGTTGTGCTGAAATTTTTGAAAAGAGAAACTATCTGTAAGGTGATATGATATCAATGTCTGATAGCATTTTATTCTTGAAAATACTCTATCGGCTAGAGTAGGATTGACTTTGGGTTTCCCTTTTGTTTGTTTTATTGTTGTTCGGTTTGGTGGGTTAGAATTTTGTTTATGTTTTTGAGACTTCGCCTCATGTAACCCAGATCGGCCTGGACCTCGTGATGTGGCAGAGGCTCATTTGAATGTCTGACCCTCCTGCCTCTTCCTTTGGACTTCTGAGATTACAGCTGTACACCAGCCCATCTGGCTGTTAGTGTCAGTGTCACCATCTTGTTATAACCTAACTGGGTGCAACTCTCTAAAGATAAAAAACTGAGACTTCGGTCATGTGATCACCAACTGTAGTGATTAGATTTAAAGGAACTTCCCAATTTACGTGTCAAACACATTTGGGCTTCTAGGACTCATGCATGTATCCCTGACTTTTTTAGCGGGGGTCATTGGAAGAACAAGAGATGATAATGGAGGGAAATGAGATCCAAAGACACCATATGTGTGTATATGAAAATACCATAATGAAAGTTATTATCATGTAGAATTAATATATGCCCAAAACAAGTAAACCGAAACTTGAGAAAACTCTGGCCAACAAGTCTGGGTAAAGGACTGCCTAAAGTGTCTATAGGGGGGACACCTTTCAGAGATGGGCTGGGTGTGGAGAAGCCCTGCTGGGCAGGCACTGCAGCATCACTGTCAGCACTGTGGAGATCTGCCCTGCAGGAGGTTTACAGCCACCAGGCCCCTCCCCCGCCAGGAAGCTCTGCTTTGATTTCTGAATGAATTTCCTCTGCTGCAATGAGTTCTGCTCAGGAGGAAAGAAACCTGGTTTGCCACTAAATCCTCCTTTTCTGTGCCACTCCTCTTGACTAGATGCCAGTCCGCAGGTTCAGTCTCTCTATTGTCCATGTCTTACCCTAAAGAGTTCAAGAGAAGAAGTCCTTTGCTTTCAGATCTAGAGACTCACAAGTAAATATGTAAACTGTCTCCTAAGCACAGGACTAGTTACCACCCAAGTTCAGGCTGGGAGCGCTCCAGTGAGTGACAGGGTCTGACAGGAGGAGGTGACAACCGAGCAGGGCCAAGTGTCTTGCTGCCCAAAGTAGGACGGTGGTAAGGTCTGAGAAAGGCACACAGTACGTTCCAGATGCAGTGCAAACGTGAACCTCAGTGGGTCGAGAGTGTCTGGGTTTCAGACTCCATGGAGCTTCATTCTTCTATGAAGACCGCTCTCCTGAAGGGAAGGCACCAGCAACTCCTGGTGTGGAATTTTTCTCACCTCCCCATGTGGAATAATTTACACCAAACCCCCAAATAAGCTCCTAAAATATCCAAACAATGTTGTTGTTGTTAGAGATTTTTTTTTCCTTCCCCTAAGCATTTTACATCCAGGCCTCCATCAGGCAAATTTCGTATAAAAAGGTGATTAGTGTTTTGGCAGGATTTTCATGAGGTTTTCTCTTGTCTTCCTGCCAAAGAGCTTGCCAGGCCCAGATTTGATTAAAATGGCAGTGGGCTCTGCTACTTGAATGTAATTAGAACCATTCATTAAAGCTTTTTCTGACAGTTTGGCAACCTGTGCATTTTTCAGAGTATAGCCAGCAGCCCTTGGAAACAGCCTGGGCCCCACCCTCAATCCAGCACAGCTCCAGAAATGGGGCAAACTAGCTGGCCTGGGGGATTCTACAAGGTTCTGACATTGGAAGCTTTAGAGAGATCCGTGATTGGATTAAGGGGTAACCCTGCTGCCTTTTGCAATCCAGAATCAATCAGGAAATTTGGGGTGTACTTGTGGCAAATACAGTGTGCTAAGGTTCTGAGTAGTCCCTTCCCCTAAGCAGGCCACCTGCCCTTCTATAGCTAGGTGTAACTTTCCACCTCTTGGTGACTAATTCAGAGTCCAACTTTTGGTCGATGTTAGTGAATGTGTAACAAATGAATAGTAGGGAGCCAAGGAGATAGCTCAAGCATTTATGTGCTTGCCATGGACTGTGAGAATTGAGTTTCATTCCTGAATTCCATTTTTTTAAAGGCAAATGTAATGGTGCATGCTTACAGTCCCAGTATTTAGGGAGGCAGAGACAGGTGAACCCTTAGTATTCTCTGGTCAGTCACTCTAACTGAATTGTCTAGGTCCAAGCCAGTGAGAGAACCTATCTAAAAAGGACCGGGAACCAGCATCTAAGGAACAACCTTTGGCCTCCACAGTCACGCACGCACACACGCATGCACACAGGCACTCATGCACTCACGCACGCACGCACACATGGACTAACACACGAAGTAAAGAGTAAACAAATCATGTTTATTCTGCAATCAGCTTTAAATGGTATGGTCTATTTGCCTGCATGAGCCCTCTAGTCCACACTCCTTTCCATCTTTTTAAAGTGCCAAACTGGCCTTCTTGGTGCTTCAAAGTCCCGTGGGTCCTATGACCCACACTCTTCGGGCTGTGCTGGTCGGAACTGGCTTTCACTCTCACCCTTTCCCACCCTGAGGGCAGATCCCTCTGTCTCTTTGCTTTGCCCACTCGGGATTCTAAGTACAAGCTGTTCCCCCAGTCCAAACCAGTCTTGCATCACTATATCCTGGTGTGGTTCATTTCTGAATATTTTAACTTCTTTATTTGACTGTCACTGCCACCAGGAGATCTTCCAAGTGCTATTGGAGAACATTTCAGAGCAATTCTTCTGGCCACTATTGTAGTAACCATCATCGTGTCACATTCTTACCATGAATTTTTTTTTTAAATACAGGAACAAATGGGTTTGGACAGAATACATAGGTTTGGGTACTCAGGGACTTGAGTTCTAGACCTTGCCATTGTGCAAATCATGCTGATGTCATAGTTTACTACACAGAGGGTTGGTTGGTTCAAGTCTTAGCAAGTGGTAGAGGGTGCCTTTAAGACAGTTTGCAGAATAATCAGGGAGACATGTGCTTGGCTCCCGAAAGCAGACCCCTGCCAGAGAATCACCGCCAATGGGCAGATCCTCCAGGACCCATCATGGCCTTGACATTAGCTGGTTTTTGTTTCACTCTTTTTGGCCTTGTCTATCCCAATTCTAGAAAACAACCTTGGCTTGACTCTGCCTCCCTGTCCATGTCTCTTAGGATGCTTTGTCCACTGTTATCCTGGAACTGAAATGCCATATTCCAGCCACACTGTACAAATGCTTTGCAGTTCCATATCACAGGCTGAGTAATGAGCTAACAGACAGACTGGATCTTCACCATCCAGGAAATCAGCAATGCAGCCACTCCTGGGACACTATTTACCTCGTACAACATATGACAGCCAGAAAGGCAGAGAAGTTTTGACCTAATTTTTTTTTTAAAGAACAATTTAGGATGGATTTGAAGTAATGGCCTTTGGCAATAATGTTTGTGACCCATATTCATTCCCATCTTGTTAATATCCTTCATGGTCTTTTAATTTATGAATGAAAGTATCTGAGATGATCCTTCACCTTTGCCTTTTTTTTTCATAACTAATGTTTTTGCAAATGGTGGTGCTCAGGTCACTGAACAGTGGGGAGGACATGGCTTGGGTCAGAAAATATCTATTGACTTGAGATTCTTTCTGGAAGTCCCCAGGGCTATCAGGAGATTAAACTGTCACCAATCTTATGTTCATTAAAAGTGGTCTCTGTCACAGAGTACTAAGCTGAGATTACTGAGAGTTATTGAGTGAAATGTCTAAGGCTGAACATACCCAAAGAGACAAAGGACTTGGGTAGCTTCTATGTTATCCCCGGAGATGGCACCCCACTGAGTGTCAAAAGGAGGGCATTTTGGTGATTGAAAGTGGAGAATAAACTATGGGGATTCAGTGAGCTCTGCTGACATGTAACCTTGGGGCAGTGCGGATGATCTCCCTTGTCTGTGCCCTGCCCACCAACAAGAGTTCTAAGCTCTCCAGACTTTGTCTTTCTCTGCTTTTAGAGTGTTCCAGGGAGTCATGGCAACTAGGGGAGCAGACAGGTGCTGGTCTTTCAGCAATGATAGTTATGTCCCACAGTGATCAGCTGAGAAGCCTGAGGGAAAGCAAGTACAGTGTGCATGAGTTCAGACCTGGGATGTGCCCCTTGCTGCTGCTGTGACCCAAAAAGTCTTTATGGTTCAGAACTCTGTGTGAAAGATGACTTGTCCTAAACTTCTATAGACTGGAGCAAAGGGACAGATAGAGGCCCTCTGTCCATGGTCCATCTATCTGACTCTTTACATCATTTCAATAACTCTTGTCCCCTGAAAGGCCTAACACATAGCTTCAAGTACACACACACATACACACACACACACACACACACATACACAAACACCTGCCTCACTCATAACCTAAGGCAACATTCACATGGTGGTGTCTTATCTTTTGGACATGATCTCAGTGGTGAGGCAAGTGGGAAAGTGTGAGGTGAACAAGTGAGCCTAGGACCGCTTATGTGGGGAATGTCAACATGTTTAGTGTTGACATAAAGGAAAGTGGGTCACATGTTTCTGATGGACACATCTTACTGGATTTGTAGATGCCTCACCCCACAAGAAGCAGCCCAGAACAAGGACAGAGTGTACTCTGTGGCAGTATGAGTTCTTCATCAGAGACTCTAATTGCCTAGGACCAGTGACAATTATTCATAGAGTAGAGGTTCCAGGGCTTAGCATAGATGTTGGCCCAGAATAAGTATTTGATAGGCATTAGCTGTTGGTACTATTATTATTTATCTCTTGTATATAGGGGGGACAGTCACTGGTGGGCACAGAACTACAAGTCATGACTGAGATGAAGACTTTACATCCATGAGAAACAAACAGACAAGGAACTGGAGAGAAGTCCTCAACGATTTCCAACTTATTCATGGCCATGAGTCCATGTGAACAAACCCTGGAAATAGAATAGAAATAATTTTGTGTATTTACCTAAAGCTTGATCCAGAGTGTCATAGGTTCCTAGTGGGAATAACTCATTGGTTGTAAAAGTCAGTCCATTTCAGGAGGAGCAGGATAATGTTGATAGGTGGGTACTTGGACATGGAGAATGTTGGTTGGTGGGTACCTGTTATATAAGCATTCCAAACTACCAGGGGACCACAGCTGTTGTACTTCTTTTGTATAAAGCCAATAATGTAAACAAAGTAAATAATGTATACACACTATCATCATACATTCTCTAAACAGGTATACATCTGAGTATACATAGATACATGCGTTGGCCTGTCTTGATTGAATTACTTAACTGTATATTTAGGAATTTATAAATGGAGTAAATATAAATGTGACTCAAATAGAATGAAAGAATCACACAGAATTCATTAAAAATATCCAGAATTTGAAGTTTTAAACTTTATTTGTATAGTTTTACCTTTGTGTAACAATTTACTTTGTGAATTCTGTTCCAAGATACACACACACACACACACACACACACACACACACACGCATGCATATTTACTGCAGTCTCATTTATGTATATGATAGAAACCCTAGAAATAATATATTCAGCCATAGATACTATACTAGTTGAGTAAATCACTTTTCTTACAATAAAATTTATGCAATCTTTAAAAATAATGTCATGAGAAAAAATTTATTGGCATGAGAAGTCACTCGCAATATATTGTTGAGTGAAAAAAGGATCACAAAGTGATATATTCATTATGATATCATTTTTGCTTAGTACATTTACACACACATTGAGAGGCAGAGTCTGAAATGGCTACAAGCAAATGTTATCTGAGGTTTATCTTTGGAAGACAGATTTAAAAGTATTTCAATTTTCTTTTGTTATATGTATTTTCCAATTTTTCTACAATGGAAAGAAATCACATTTATAATAATTTAAAAAGTTATAAATCAGAACTGTGCCGCCTGGAGTTTAGCACAAACATGGGGCTCCAACTGGGTTTCTGCCATTGCCAAAGAAAGCAGAGGAACCAACTGCTTGGCTTCACACATGGTGCTGGTGCTGCTGCAGCCAAGGGCAGCATCGTGTGTGAGTGTGACCACTGAGACCAGTGCCCAGGAGCTTGATCATCACACACGCCCACTCCTTCCCATGCTGCTCCCAGTCTGCTGAAGATGCTGCTCCCAAGATGCAGATTTTTTGCAGAAGAGAGAAGTCTCCGTTTAGCCGGGTCCGTTGCTAACTGCACAGTGAGTGCGTTTGCACCAACATTTATGCCATCTGGTCTAAGAGTCTGCTCCCCATTGCTTACCAAAACTGTCAGTGGCTCCCCATTATTTACAAATTCTTTGGCAGGGCATGCAGAGGCTTGCAAGGCTTGTCCCTGGCTCCTCTCTCTCCCCAGGGTTTCTTTCTGAGACTTTCTGCTCTAGCCAACCTGGATTGCAAACTGTCTCTGCTAAAGACTCAGTTAGGATACAGTTTTCTATCATGATCAGAAATCCAACCAACTTCAACTAAAAGGAAACATATTCTCACACACCAGGGATTCCAGAGATTAGTTGGGTGCTGTGCACTAGATGTGTTTGCCCCCTGGGTTCCTGAGTTGGTAACATGGTTCCCTATGTGATGATGTTAAGGGACAGTGGGACGTTTAAGAGGTAAGGTCTGGGGGAGGCTGCAAAACTAAGCTCCGGCACAGTCTCTGGCTTACAGTTTTGCAGTGTGAACTCTTTCAAGATGCCACCTGCCATGATGTGACCTAGCCAAGGGTATTTTCACCAGAGGCAACTAAATGGTTGCTGCTGCCTGATCTTGTATGTTCAGCTAAACTGTGAACTAAATACACCTTTTCCCTTTGTAAGTATTCCACTCTTGGTATTTTGTTACAGTCATAGGAAACTGTCTGATAAAATGGCCAAGGAGATCATTGATTTAGCATTTTTTTTGATGGCATTGGGGACCTCTACCTCTCTGCTTTGCTGTTAGTTTTGGAATCAAATTCAAACCAGAATCATCTGGATATAGCAATCCCAGGCATTATATCCAAATATGGCAAAAGGACACTGTCTTTCCTGTGGTTTCTGCTTAGGTTAAGAAGATCTCCAAGAAATTCTCCTATAAAACTTCATCTCACAACTCATTGGCCAGAATCAAGACACATACACATTCCAAACTGATCACTGCCAAGTCAAATGTCCTTGTTTTTGGACCAGAGTGACAGGCCTTGCTTAGACCTGGGAGAGGTGTCATAAGTCACTGATGCATGTGGCTGCTTAAGAAAGATGGGGACCCCTAAAGAAACCTGGGGTTCAGCTAAAGGGAAGGAATTCTGGACAGCCATTTCAATGCAATGACATCGTTCTACCACCCATGCTTTCACAGTTTCTGCCCCACTCTGGAATAGCCTCTTTTGCATTTCCTTTGTGTCTTTCCGGGCTATACTCAAACTATAAGTTCCACAAAGTTTATTTTGTTCTCTCCAACTCAGTGCAATGTCTTTCCCCCGGAATAAAATTTAGTTGTTTTTTTCCTAAATGCCTTTAACACAGTTGGCTCTAAGTTGTAGTTACTTGTGTATCTGTTTCTTTCTTTTCAACCCAAATAGGATCATGAGGTGAGTGAAGGTGTTTGGTAGGATGTCTAGTACTCCAGGTCCATGTGACCACAGTGATTTCTCATGAAAAGCAGAGTTTACACACTTCTTTATCCTCTCCTGTGTATATGACATATAGAACTGATGGTAACCCCTTCTCATATTATACTTACCCATAGCCTTAGATTCTTCACACAGTCTTCTGTGAAGCCATCACTATGTGACCAGACCTAATGCAGAAAATTATGTCTATTGGCTATTTGGGGGCTACTGATTGTGCTTCGTACAGGTAGGCTTTAGAATAAAGACAAGAGTCAAGGTGATATAAATACAGAGATTGTTAAGTTATATGTGCACTAAGGAACCTATGGTCTAGAGAAGAAGGGCACACACACACACACACACACACACACACACACACACACACTTCCTTTACAATGGACCGGGGAGGTAACTCAGTTGGCAAAATGCTTGTGATGTGTAGTAGTTTGCTTTCTGTGGCTGTGATAAAAGATTGACAAAAAACGACTTGGGGAGGAAAACATTTTGAATCTTAGACTTTACAGTCCATCGAGACAAACCAAAAAAGTGGGTAGAGGCAAGAAATGGAAGGAGAAACCACAGAAGAATGCTGTTTCCAGGCTTATTCTCTGTTTCTGTTTGGACCACCTGACTGTGGATGGCACTGCCCACAGTGGACTGAGCCCTCCTACAGCATAATAAACCAAGACAATTCCACACAGACATAGCCACAGCTAAGATCTCAGTAATCTCCTAATGGAGACTCTCTCAAGTGGCCCTGGTCTATGACACACTGCTAGCTGTAACTAATTAGGATACTGTGCAAACAAGAGAGGACCCAAGTTCAGATCCCCAGGGCCTACATCAAAAGCCAGATGTAGCAGGAGATCTGCAGTCTTAGTGCTGAGGAAAGAGAGGCAGACCCCTAGAGACAGCCAGCCTAACAGAATTGCTGAGCTCCAGATGTAGTGACACTCTGTCCCCAAAAGTAAGGTGAAACTAGAGGGAGGCATCCAGTCAACCTACCGCCTCTACATCCATGCACCCACACATGCATCTGCTTGTACATGTGCATGCGAGAGCACACACACACACATACACACACACACACACACTTAAAATAAAGTAAACAATAAATCTTTAAAATACAGCTACAGAATAAGTGGTGAATGTTGTGGAGAGATGCTCACAATGACTTATATGAACACATGATCCTGGGAACTTTTTGAAGAAATATGTCTAAATATTTTGTACCTCAGATTCTCATTTTGATCAGTCCACTATTTCTGGACACATTGGTGATTCCTAATGTTCACTCTAGTTAATGATAATAGAATGAGTGTCCATGTTCTCAGCTTTTAATGTACTTTAAATAGTTTACATAGTATGTATTTTTAGAAACAGAATGGGTATGACAAGGAGCATGTATGTTAAGGGACATATATGTATACCACCCTCAACACACATTAATATTTATTCATTCCTTTTGAGTCTAAATTATGTAATGTATCACAGGTTGTCCAGTCAATTAATGTGCCAAAGAGTACAGAAAATCCTACTGCAATAAGTAGCCTTGAGTACACCCCTTGTCTTTTCTCCATTGTGCCTCTACAATGCATTACTAGAAGTGGGATAGTTGGGTAAAGGGTCAAGGGTACATGATGTTTATACATACTGTCGCTCCCTTCTGTGGACATCACATGGCTCTAGATCCTATCAGCAATCTTCTCCAATCTTACCAAAAGTCAAACTTCTGGAATGGCAGCTCAGCTCTCTCCTTGATGGTGTTTTCTCTGTAAGACACTGAGCATCTTCTCATATGACTAAGAGCTATTTGCATTTCCCTTTGCATGCCAGTCGGCACATCTCTCTTGCTCATTTCTCTACAGGTTGTTGCTCTTTTTATCATCCATCATAGTTCTTTATGTATTAGAAATATTAGCCTGTTATCTTTGGTGCTCATATGCTCTTCAGCTTCTCATTTGTATTTTGCTATCTATCTTGGGGTTTTATTGCTGTGAAGAGACACCATGACCACAGTAATTGTTATAAAGAAAGACATTTCATTGAAGCTGGTTTACAGGTCCTGAGGTTTAGTCCATTATTGTCATGATGGGGAGCATGATGGTACACAGGCAGACATGGCGCAGAAGAAGGAGCTGAGCATTCTCCATCCAGGTCATCAGATAGCAGGAAGAGACAGTGAGCCACTGGGCCTGGCTTGAGCAGGCAAAAGCGTAAAACCCACCCCCATGACACACTTCTTCTGAAAAGGCCACAAGGTTACACCTCCTAATAATGTCATTCCTCCCTTGTGACCAAGCATTCAAATATGACTTTATGGCTGCCATTCCAAACCACCACAATGCCCTTGGGTGTGTCCTTTAATTTGTATATAGACAAAGTTCAGGGTCTCTGGATTTTGAAACATACTTTAAAATGTTTCCCCTTTGCCCGACTTCCTTTCTGTCCTCCTCCATCTCCTCCCCCCTTTGAATTTCTTATGTAATTAGAATTTATCCTACTTTGTGACATGAGAAATGGATGAGGTCTTATCTTTTTCACCTGGCCATTCAGCCACCCCAGTTGTCTTTCCCTGCTAATTCATTTAATACAGTATTAAATTTTTGTATAAAATTGAATATGTTTCTGGTGTTTCTATTCCATTCTGGTTCTATGTCAGAACCACATGTTTAATCACAGGATCTGCAAAACACACCCCAGTACCTGCCTGTGCCGGTCCTTTTCTCTTCTGTGTCTTTTTCTTGCATGTCCTGATTACTCTTGTCACTGACTTTTAAGATGCATTTATAACCATCCTGTCAAGAGAGAATTCTGATGTCATTTTATTAGGATAACAATACATTCGTTTTTACTTAGAAAGCATCAATATCCTTCTGAATTAGAATTTTCTGGACAAGAACATCTTCATTTATAAAAACCCTTTTTTTTCCATGTATCTTCTAAAGGTTCACAAGTTAGAAGTTCAGTCTCTCCATGCTGAGCTCCACATTCACCCAGGCCCAAGCAACAGAGCCAACCAGCCAAGATGGGGAAGCTCCCAGATCATGCACCAAAGAAAACCTTTCTTTTTATGCTGGTTATCTCAGGTACTTTTCTATAGTAACAAAAAGCCAATTAATACATGTGCTTTTTGGGGTTTTCACAATGTTTTAAACATTTCCTTTTGGGTTTATGTTTTATATTTGCTTGTTCATACCAATAAGAATTATGCTGCGTGATATCTTCCAGCAGTTTACGTTTGCAAACCTGAAGGTGGAAACTATTTAGAGACCCTTTGGATCCCACTCCACCTAGAGGAACACCTGACTCACTCTTGAGGGAGGGGGGAAAGAACTGGATTTGGCCAGAAGTGGAGACTGATCTAAGCATTACTGGGTCAGTGGGACCATGGGACTGTCTGCTCCCTGCCCAGGGAGGGGATGGGGATGGGGAGTTGCAGAGGAAAAAAATGACCAGATGTGTTGGGAGGGGGAAGAGACCTTGAATAAGGATATACAGGGATGGAAAAAAAAATTCAGAGGGAAAGATGAACACAAAGAAAATATAGGTGTAGCAATCTTATTTGTATTTCTTCCCTTGATAAGCCATGCTTATCATTCTTATCCTCTGTATAGTTATTG
>PVIH01021608.1:0-29299 GCA_004025045.1 Sigmodon hispidus | reverse complement strand
AGGGAAGGATGGAGGGAGGGAGGGAAGGAGGGAAGGAGGGAGGGAGGGAGGGGAGAACGAGAGAGGGAGAGGAGAAAAACTAAAAGCGTCATAATGTAGCAACTGATTCATCTACTAAAAAGTACTGAGCAAACTTTTCTTTACATTGAAAGACTAACAAAAGAACAAAGAATGCATTATTAAAAGATAATAAAAAGTCCCACTTCTCTATCAATATATCTAACAATAGATGCAAATGCCTTACTAGAAAAAAACTATGCAAGTTATTAATATATTAAAAGGCCACATAAAATTGTAAATTTTTATAGATGCATAATAAAAAAACTTCTGTTATTCCTCAGTTGATGAACAAGTTTGATACCTACCTGAAAATTTAGATATTTAAATTTATACCTTTATATATATATATATATATATATATATATATAATCAAGGTAAGCAATAAGAAGTGATATAAGAATTATTATATAAGAATTATATACCCAGAAAATTGTATTTTTATTTTTTATTAAAATATAATTTTATCACTTTCCCCTTTTTCCTATCTTGAACGTTCACATGTCTCCTTCTGCTCTATACCAAATTTATGGACTGTTTTGCTCAGTTTTTCTATGTACATAAATATATATTATATATAAACACAGTCTGCTGAATCTGTTCATGTGATGGATATATATATATGAAATATATATATGATTTAATGGCCAACCAATTGGTATTGGATGAATGGATGAACAAGGAGTCATATTTTGTAAAAAGATGAGTATAATTAAGACAAAGAGAATCTATAAATATCATTATCCTTCTTGGAAATACCACATAGCCATTTAGAACATTATTTATGTGTTCTTTGAATTTTTATTTTAAATAATTTTAGAAACTGTACTTCATTATAGTTTAGAAAAAATACTGTAACACTTTTGAAGTAAATATAAAGTATATGATGTTTTATTCCCAATGAGGAAAAGGATATAATATTTAATGACAAAACTAAAGAATGAAGAAGCACAATAACCACACACACAGAGAGAGACAGAGAGGAGAGAGAGAGAGCGAGAGGAAGAAAGAGAGACAGAGAGAATGAAAACACAGCAGAATTTAAGATAGAATAAATGTATCTGAATTTGCAGGGTAATTGAAGTGGAGCAGGTATAAATGCTGCAAATTAATTGCAGCTCCTACTTTTCCATATTCCATGCAAATATGCACCTACTATTTTTAACAGGAAGATCCATGTTCTCACTTCTTTAATCTTAATTATTTCTATTGTTTTTCTATTTGCATTTGTGTTTGTATAGCACACAGGTGTGTTTTTTATGTTTGCATAAGTAGGGACAAGTGAGTGTGTGTGTGTGTGTGTGTGTGTGTGTGTGTGTGTGTGTGTGAGTGTGTGTGTATGGAAGCCTAAGGTTGATACCAGGCTTGTACCTGGTACAGGCTAGCTAACTCTTGAGCCTTATTCATTGAGTCATGGTCTCTCCATCTGACCCAGACTCACCAATATGGATATTTTCACTAGCTAGATTCCTTTGGTGAATCCCTTATCTCTGCCTGCAAAGTTGGAATTAGAGAACAGTTCCACATTCACCTGGAGTTTTATATGAGCTCTGTAGATCTAATGTTCAGTTCCCATGTTTGCTTGACAAGAGCTTTAATCACTGAGCCATCTCCTAACTCTTAACTGAGCAGAATAAATGACGGTTGATGATTTGCCTAGAATTAAAGTCTTTGAAGGTATCTAATCAGTGTCCTGAAAGAAGAATATGTGAGGAAGTAAAAATGGCTAGTGAATGAAAACTATTTGAAGCTAGAAAACACCAAGCAAGAGACCAACTGTATCCTTAGGCAGATGGAACTCATCATCTTGCAAACATATACAATGTTCTGCAAATAGACTTGAGTGAATTCAAGGTAAATAGATATCTCAGTATTCAGGTAGAATTGTAAAAACTGTAATCATAGAATAATAAACTAAACAAATACTCTTTATAATTAAAATTCTAGGTTGGGACTGATTTATTTTCAACTCTTGTAGGTAATAATACAGTAAAGTTTTGTAGTAGAAAACTGAAGATCATCAATATAGATAAGTCTTCAAGAAAAGAAAATTCACTTAGCCTATAAAGCAACTCAAAGGAAATGAATACATCCATATCAAAGATGTGAGCACAATGCTGGCAAATGCTAAATGGTTTAGACACTAGCTGCTCTTCGAGAGCAGGTTAGAGATCCAGGATCCACAGAGAGGCTCATAATCATTTACAACTCCAGTTCCAGGGAATGTGATCCCTTTACTGGCCTGTGCATGCACGAGTTGTGTACATGGTACATGGTGAATGTCTATGTATGCAGCTAAAACATCTACATACATTAACAAAAATGAACAAACAAAACAAAATAAAATATGTGCATTTGCAAGGCAAATACAAAATAAAGCCACAAAAATTAATCATATACAACTATCTACCCAGACTTAATCTCTTATTTCATCAAATAATGAAGAGATCCATTGCACAGAGGTTCACAGTGCATGGCTATGTTAATTCTAAATCCTATTTTCTGTGCTTTCTCTAAATCTAATTTTATCAAGCTAAGTTGTTGGTTGTGTTGGAGAGTAGAACAAAGCATTTCTGAGAGAAACTGAAATCTCACATGAGTAGAAAATGCTAAGGAGATTGGCTCAACCAAAAAATACCCTGAGAAATTTCAAAGAAAACAGATGACGTGCCAAAGTCCTAGTGCCCACAGCCTCCTGGTCACCTGTAAGTTCTCTTTTATCTCATTCTCCTTGTAACTCTGGGCAAGGACCACAATTCCACGCTGAAGTTGGTAACGGAGAGCAATCTGAGCTGGACTTCGCTTGTGCTTTTTCGCCAGGTCACAAAGAACAGAATCATTCAAGAGGACCGGGGAGTTTGGGTCCACCCTGGAAAGAAAGGCAGATATCTTTAGCTTCAAATCTGAGAACTATTAGGAGGCTTCACAACCAGACAGAGGTCTTCAAAGAAGTCCTTGGACTAGCAATATTGCCACCATTAAGATCTCTAAAAGGCAAATTCTTCTCTACCTCTGAGAAAATTCAAGCTGAGCTTCCTGAATAATGAGTTTATACTACAAAAAAGAAGATTTCATCAATACTGGTGATTGAAGTGAATTCCCTACATTCTCACCATCGCTTAGGTCTTTGAGATCCAAGAGCACAGTAGGCAACTAGAACAATGTCCTTTGACTTACAGTAGTTCAACAGCTTGCTCTGGTTCAGGTAAAGGTGACATTCCACCTTTGGACAGATAAACAAAAAGGCATCTGATTATATGAGATGCTAGTGTTCATGTAAAAGATAAGCATTACAGGTAAGTAACTGATTAAGAAAATATAACATATTTAGATTGTCAATATATTAGTCTATGCCTTTAAAACTTATTTTCATATCTATACTACTAATATGATACATCAAGAGAAATCAGAGTGCTTTCTTTAAGATATTTCCAGAGCCCATTGGAAAATTTAAATATGGACAAGTTGAGATTCCATAAGCAAATTATTTTTAATTTCTCTAAGTATAAGTCTAACAATATCTAATAATATTTGCATTCCTGAGAGAGATTTTCTGAACTCTCTGAAAGTGAATTCTCCAAGAAATTACTTTGAACAAGTTCATAAGAATGTTGTAGAAATAGGAATGGTCAGATGACCTAGTGAGTTAAGATACTTGCTGCCAAGCTAGACCTGAGTTTTCTCCATGAAACTCATAGGACACCTCCTTTCCTCTTCTCCATAGGCACCATAAGACACACACACACATACACAGAGAGAGAAAGAGATACATATCCAATAATGTACACACACACCATACGTTACGCACACAAATATAATTTTAAAAATTAAAGAAAACATTATATATGTATATATATGGAGATGAACCCTATATGAGTATATTTGTCCATGTGAAAAATTGTCACTACTTTGGGATATAGGTTAGGAAGCAGAAAATTCTGCATCAGTACATCAATTATTCAAGATGTTTGATTAAAATTATATTTAAAAAATTTGAGAAAATAAATACCCAACTACATAAATATTTAATATTTTTATTGGAAATTTGCAATTTCTACCATTATATAAAAACTTAATGCCTAAAATTGTATTTTGTGAAGAAGAAAACTGCTAATAGCAGATCAGTTCATGACAGTTAAATTAGGTAATCAATATGGCTGCCAGCCACAGAGAAAACAACCGAGCTTATATAATTTCTAAGCAGAGTGGAAGTTTTAGCTATAAAAATGGATAAAGTTAAACTGAAAAAAAAACTAATGCAGTGGAGATAATCATAGTATATAATTTAATTAATTGCAGAAAGAAAAATTTCTCACTTTTATTCTCATTTGTGAGTTCTAGACCTTGTGAATGCATGAAATTCTGCAAGTAATCAAGACATCAAAGTAAAGACAAACTGCTTGGGAAACAAAGGAGAAAGAGGAAGGGATAGAGAAGTGTGGTTCTGCGTCTTTCTCCAGTTTATTGGCTGCTCTATTCATGAGAATGGACGGAGCAGAATTGGAAAGGGTTAGTACAGCTGTGGGTATGATGGAGATAGTGAATCAGCTCAACTTTATTCCTGAGTATAAGGAATATAGAGAATTGGGAAATGGGAGCAAACTCTAATTTGCATTAAATGGCACAGTCCTATAAAAAGGCTTTGTATGATGCAGTAGGATCCTATAGCAGAGTTCCTAGCACAAGTTTTCAGTCAGGAAACTGTGCCAAGAATCAAACTACAGAGAAATCAGGCATCTGGCTTAGAAACAGCTTTTAGATAAGGTCAGTACTCTGGATCCAAGGATATTCTTCAGATAAGGGCAGGTAGAGAGTATTGCTGGAAAAGGAGGTAGTCTTCATGTGCCATGCTTTTGGAAAAAGCTGCCAGGTCATGATAGACTGCAACCTCTAACCAGCCAGCAAGGTCTCTGACAGTGGAATGGTGGGGGTAGAACCTGTGCCAGGCAATGCTTCTGTTATGTCCAATACACTTCCCTGTTCTAGTGCACTCAGTACGATGTTTTTTTCTTATTCTAGTCTATAGTGAAATACTTTAACTACCTGTCACTCTCTTTTTCATTACCATATTAGCTAGTTTTCTACAGTTTGCAGCCAATTATCTCTGTTACATGATGAAAAGATATCAAATTATAATAAAAAGCATAGGACCACTCAAAGATATGCATTTAAGCTAACTTTAGGAGGCAAGGAAGTTCACCAGGTTTTTCAACACAAAATCAGCTGTATGTTCTGCATGTAGTACCCACATGTAAATTTTTAGTCAACATTAATATCACCATATGTTGTTTAGAATTTCAAGCCTAAAATTTCAAGTCATAAATTTCAGCTATGCCTCTGCTTCAATGTCCTAAGACCAGGATGGTTGACAATTCTGAGTTGGTTGTTTTTCCATATGAAGTTGAATATTGTTCTTTTGAGGTCTGTGAAGAATTGTGCTGGTATTTTGCTTGGGATTACATTGAATCTGTACATGGCTTTGGTAAAATAGCTTTTTAGTAAGATTGCCATTTTTACTATGTTGATACTACCAATCTAAGAGTATGTGAGACCTTCCCATTTAATGATATCTACTTAAATTTCTTTCTTCAACAACTTAAAGTGCTTGTCATACAGGTCAGTCACTTCTTTAGTTTGAGTTACCCCAAGATATTTGATGTTATCTGCAGCTGTTGTAAAGGTGATACTTCCCTAATTTCTTTTTCAGCAACTGTATCATTTGTGTATAGAAGGGCACTTCTTTTTTGTTTTTTTTTGGGGGGGGGGTTGAGTTAATCTTGTATCCAGTTACATTGTTGAAGGTGTTTATCAGCTGTAGGAGTTCCCTAATAGAATTTTGGGGGGTCACTTATATATACTATCATAAAAGATAATAAGACCAGACAAACTAAGAAGCTTTACCTCCAGAAGTGCCATGCTCACTCATTTCTCTTATTTTTATTCTTTTCTTTTCCTGATCTTTTCATGTTTTTATGGACTACTCATTGTAAATCATTTCATTTACCAGAACATTTACTCATCTTTTACTCATCTTATATTTTACATACTTCCAAGCTCATAGATAACTCTACTTTAAACTTGAAATACTGGTAATAAGATCTGCCTCCTGGACCACATTAAATATCCATATTCTGCTCCCATTGGACACTATGATATGGCCCCATTTTCATCAATTCTAATAGTCCAAAATTGAATTAAAGAATCTCAAAGTATCCTTTGCCGCAGTACACTGCTCTTATTTTCTTCTATTTCATGAAAATAAGATGAATTGTGGAAGGGGCAAATGGACTGGAGGCAATGGAAGAGAAATAAGGAAGTGTATGTGACACAAAGCACAGAGTGAATGTTCTCACCTGGTTGCAGACAGGCTTGTACTTTAGCCCAGGCTTATTCAGGATTTTCTCCAGCTGCCTGCTATTAAAGTTAGACACCCCAATGGACTTGACCAACCCTGCATCCTTACACTTCTCCATGGCCTACAAATAAGAGTTGTGAAGAGTCACATTTACATCAAAATAAATGCAAGATGGAACAGTTAGAAATACACCTAAATCTGGACATACAGCTCTGTGGCAGAGCACTTCCCAGTGTGTGAAAGAAAGACCATGCATTTGATAATTCTCACACTAACACTGGAAGAGTGGCACTAGAGAGACACTGCCCAGATGATCCCTGAAAGTAAATATGAAGAAACCAAAGGAGTAAAGGTAACAGAGAAAGAAAGTGACAGCCATGAAAGAATTCCTGTGTCCTCACTAAGAAGCAGAGATTTTTCACACTACATATGCTGGCTTTGTACATTTATTCCTGTTGTCCAGACTAACTCCTTATTTCTCATTACACTGTAGTAATGCACAGCTTCCCTTCACTCCAGTAACACTCCTATATTAACATAATGAATCCCCACATCCAGAGACATATAGCCCATTTTCTCAAGCATGGCCTGATTTCCCTCTCCCAGCTTCTCCATTGTTCTTCTTTCTACTGCTCACCTCCCATGTGGCACAGATGTCCACTGTATCCAATAATGTTTTCCCATGTCCATCTTCTGGAAACAGATCCTCCCCTGGCTGGAATAGAAACAGTCTTCACAGTGATGTGACTAAACACAGGTATCTCATAGAAATAGCTGAAAATGGAACACTCTCACAGAGAGGAAAAGCAATTATTTATCTAACTGAGTGGAATATCATTCCACGTAGGCCCATTTACAAGGTGATTTATATGTGGGATTATAAAGAGTATTCTAAATGTTTGAATTAGTCTTTTATATAAACTACATATATAATTTTACATATGCCTTTATGATTGTTATTCTTATTATTAAGCAGTATTCTCACAGACCCATCTGTAGTCTCCTATCTGATGTTCATTATTTTGTTACTTTTATTTATATTTCTAGTGAAACTTTTTTTAACTGAGAAATTTAGTAAACATAAAACCTTTACTTACAGTAATAATGAATTTCAATTTTGACTCAGGACAATCAATTAGTGGTCTTTTTCTACCTAAATATATTTGTGCAAAAGAAGACTATGTCTACTAAAGACAGCCAGTAAGATAATATGAACAGCTAACTTTGATGGTGGAAAATTTTCCTCTGCTATATGGAGGTAAAAACTCAGATGCTTAAAATGTCTTAATGCTACAAGAAAAAAAAATGCTTGAATAAAACTCAAGTACCTACTAATGTAATGTGACAGATGCATTAATAGAGACTTTTTGAAAAAAAATTTGAATCTGTAATTTTTGCAATTTGGGGGGCTTCCCATTTTATGGCCATTTCTCTTTTTATTTTTTATTTTATTTTATTATTATGAACAATATTACTGGGTCCTTGGGGAGATTGATTCTCAATTTTCTGAGAAACCACCATATTGCATTCCAAAGTGGCTGAACAAGCTTACACTCCCACCAACAATGGAGGAGTGTTCCCCTTGCTCTGCAACTTCTCCAGCATAGGCTGTCTTCTGTGTCTTTTATCTTAGCCAGTCTAACAGGTGTCAGGTGGTATCTCAAAGTTGTTTTGATTTGCATTTCTCTGATGGCTAAAGATGATGAGCACTTTTTCAGGTGCCTTTCAGCCATTCATAATTCTTCTGCTGAGAATTCCCTTTTTAGATATGAACCCCATTTTTTGATTGGGTTATTCAAGGTTTTGGGCTCTAGATTCTTGAGTTCTTTATATTTCTTAGAGATCAATCCTCTATCACTTGTAGGGTTGGTGAAAATCTTTTCCCATTCTGTAGGCTGTCGTTTTGTCCTATTGACAGTGGCCTTGGCTTTACAGAAGCTTCTTAGCTTCAGGAGATCCCACTTATTGATTGTTGATTTTAGTGTCTGTGCCACTGGTGTTATATTTAGGAAGTGGTCGCATGTGCCAATTAGTGTAAGTGTATTTCCCACTTTCTTTTCTATCAAGTTTAAAGTGGCCGGGTTTATGTTGAGGTCTTTGAGCCACTTGGATTTGAGTTTTCTGCAGGGTGCCAAGCTGGGATCTATTTATATTTTTCTACACACTACCATCCAGCTATGCCGACACCATTTGTTAAATATACTATCTTTTTTCCATTGAATATTTTGGGCCTCTTTGTCGAAGATCAGGTGTTCATAGGTTTTTGGGTTAATGTCTGGATCCTCAATTCTATTCAATTGATCCACAAGTCTGTTTTTATGCCAGTACCAGGCTGATTTTATTACTGTAGCTCTATAGTATAACTTGAAGTCAGGGATGGTAATGCCTCCTGAGGTTCTTTTGTTGAGTAAAATTGTTTTGGCAATCTTGGCTTTCCTATTATTCCAAATGAAGTTGAGTATTGTTCTTTCAAGGTCCGTGAAATGTTGTGTTGGGGTTTTGATGGGCAGTGCATTGAATCAGTAGATTGCTTTTGATAGAATTGCCATTTTTACTGTGTTATTCTACCTATCCAGAAACATGAGAAATCTTTCCATTTTCTGATATCCTCTTCAATTTCTTTCTTCAATTATTTAAAGTTTTTGTCAAATAGGTATGTTACTTCTTTGGTTATAGTTACTCCAAGGTATTTCATACTATTTGCAGCTATGATGAAGTGTAATGTTTCCCTTATTTCCTTTTCAGCTCTTCTATCTTTAGTGTATAGAAGAGCTACTGATTTCTTTGAGTTAATCTTGTATCCTGCCACATTGTTGAAGGTGTTTATCAGCCGTAGTAGTTCCTTGGAAGAATTTTGTGGGTCACTTATGTATACTATCATACCATCTGCAAGTAGAGATAGTTTCAATTCTTCTTTTCCAATTTGTATCCCCTTAATCTCCTTTTGTTCTCTTATCACTTTAGCTAAAACTTTGAGAACTATTATTGAATAGATAAGAGGAGAGAGGACATCCTTGTCTAGTTCCTGATATTAGTGGGATTGCTTTGTGTTTTTCTCCATTAAGTTTGATGCTGCCTGTAGGCTTCTTGTAAATTGCCTTCATTATATTTAGGTATTCTCTCTGTATTCCTGATCTCTCCAGGACTTTTATCCTAAAGGAGTGTTGGGTTTTGTCAAAGACTTTTTCAGCATCTAAGGATATGATCATGTGGTTTTCTTCCTTTCGTTTGTTTATATGATGGATAATGTTTATGGTTTTTTGTATGTTAAACCAGCACTGCATTTCTGGGATGTAGCCTACTTGGTCTTGGTGGATGATATTTTTTATATATTGTTGTATACTGTTTGTTAAAATTTTGTTGAGAATTTTAGCATCAGTATTCATGAGGGAAATTGGTTTGTAGCTCTCCTTCTTTGTTGTGTCTTTGAGTGGATTGAGAATTAGGGTAATTGTGGCCTCATAAAAGGAATTTGGCAATATTCCTTCAGTTTCTACTGTGTTAAATAGTTTGAGGAGTAATGATATTTATGGTGATTTCTATACTCTACTTGGCACAGACTACATTACAGAAATTGAGTATACAAAAAATATAAAAGAACTTTATCATCCAGAAAAATGATAAAAATGCTCTTGTCACATTTTCTAAAATCTGATTATTCAAATTGCTTACCTTCATTGGCACTGGGTAATGAATAATATAGAGGTCAACATAATCCAGTTGTAGGTTTTTTAATGATTTTTCCAAGTTAGATCGAACAAGCTCTGGTCTAAGGAAAGTGCACCAAAGCTATTTACAAAAAAGATGGAAGTAATCCTGGATTAGTAAATTATTTAAATATGGAGGCTTTATTTTACATAATACTGATACATTTATACTACTTAGACACTTATAATCATAAGACATAAAAATTTCTTTGTTTTGTGGTTTCCATTAATCTGACTTATACAAAAAACATAATTATAAATTTGGTTTTAATCCTTCAAAAATAAAAAAAAAGTTTCTCAAAAGATAAATCTCATATATACTACTAATAACAGTAATTTACTAATTGTATCTCACAGATATTGAAAGCAATTATTTATCTAATAATTTGATCCATTCTTAGCATTAAACAATTAGAGTGTTTTTGTTTAAACAATTAAACAGAAGCAACAAATGACATCTTAGTGTGAAAGATACTAAAGCATTTAATTTAACTTTTAATATAAAACTTCTCTTTACTACTATTCAATACTTAAGAGAAAATTGGTATTTGGGATATTTTACAGACATATATAGGCATACAAAAAGCCATTCTTTCATAGTTTTACCTAAATTCAAAACCCAAGTTAAAATACACTGCTTTGGATTGAGGATCAAAAGTAAAGAATTTAGAATGAAGTATTTGTAGACATCATAAACTTTTTCTGCCTTTCATGCTAAAACTAATCTACAAATTATATGTATATAAAAGTTTTACCAGTATGTATAGTTTATCAATCAATTAATGATCCTAACAAATAAGTGCTTGGTTATATTACAATTTAATTTAAGTGCTTGGTTATATTACAATTTAATTAATTACTCTGTACACCTGATCACTACACACACAATACCTTTGTAGTGATGAATATGTCTTCTCTCTTTATAGTGCCAGCTGAAATCTTGCTTTGAATAGCCTGCCCTAAATCCTTTTCTGTTTGATACACATAAGCAGTATCAAAATGGCGGAACCCAGCCTCTAGGGCCAAATTTATAGCTTCCAGTGGCTTATTTTCAGGAACCTGAGGAGGAACCAAAGCAGGATTTAAAGATACATAAGGGGCAGTTCAAGTGGATATAAGGGACAGTTCTCTAGAAAAGTATCTATATTCTTATGTCATTCTTATATCACTTTACTATATAACAAGAGACTGATTTTCTGGACACTGAAATTTCACCTTCAGTGAAACTTAACAATATTCACAAACAGTACCTATGGAGATTACAGATACAGAGATCATTTCAGGAGAATCACCTTTTCTTCATATCTTGAATTATTTGAGCATTTGGGGTAATATGAGTCAACTTATATTCACTGGGTGCTTCCAGGACAAGAATGAGAATTTCACATCCCATAGTGTGGTGATATATTGTATATCTAATAAAGCTTGCCTGAAGATCAGAGGACAGAGCCATCCACACAGTTAGCCATAGAGGTCAGGATGTGGTCACACACACCTTTAATCCTAGCACTCAGAAGGCAGAAGCAGAGATCCATCTGGAGTTCAAGGCCACACTGAGATTGGTCCAGCATAGCAGAGAAACAAAGCCAGACAGTGATGGCTCACACTAGAATTCCAGCACTTGAGATCCCATGCCTTTGCTCCCAATACTTAAGAAACACACATGCCTTTAATCTCAACATCAGGAAAGTTGAACAAGGAAGTGATATGGCTGGGAGAGAAAGAAATACAAGGCTATAAGGCAGGAGTTCTGCCCTTTGCCTGTACTCTCCTTCCCTTCAGCTGAGGACTCAGAGGCATTCAGTCTGAGGATTCCTGGAGACAGAATCTTCCCCATTCTGCCTGAGGAGTGAATTAGGTGAGAACTGGCTGTGGCTTCTTCCTCTGTCTCTCTAATCTTTGAGCTTTCCTTCAATATCCAACTGTAGGTTTTTATTATAAGAACAAGTAGAATTTATGCAATAATAGCACTTCTTCATACCTGTGCTATAATGGTCAGTCATTTACATCAGAGGACCTCAAAGAGACCTAAAATTTAGAAATTATTCTAGAAGGGCTTACAGAACTAAGCATATAAGAATAATCCTGTTATAATTTATATAGTGGGGTCACAGGAGATAGGTGCTTGGAACAAAACACAGAAGAAATACAAATTTACTGCAACATTATGAATCTTCCTCTAGTGAAGCTTCCTAAGAAATACTGATTTTTTTGCATCAAACTATAATAATATATGGAAATTTCATGTGTACAGAAAGCTGTTTGTTCCTCATTTTGTAAAGAATTATTCACATTGGGTTATCAGCACTTATAACAAAAGTTACTTTGTTTAGTGAAAACATAACCAGACTTAAATTTAAGATTACTGCCAACTCTAAGAGTCTTGAATAATGCTGTGAATATTGGTATGTTAAAGAAAAGAGGATCATGTCGAACTTCTCTTGCCTTTATTTTAAAAATCATCACAGCCAGCCTTGGTGCAAATATCTTTAATCCCAGCACTCCTTAAACAGAGGCAGGAGAATATCTGATTTCAAGATCTGCCTTGTCTACATTGCAAATTTCAGGTCCAGGGCTACACAGTAAGACCATGTCTCAAAACGTATTTTTTTAATAAAGAAGAAAAAGAAAAGAAACTTTTCATGACAAAATTACTGTAAGTGAAATTGTGGCTGTTAGCACCGAGCCCTGAGGCCTGCCCAGGTTCTCTAGCTATAGGAAAACTCAAGATGAGGCTTCTGTATCAATTTTGTCATTTGTCTTTTCTTTCTTTTTTTTAAACTATTTTTTGGATCAGTTTTATCTGAGAATGTTTTCCCTGCATGTATGTCTATGCATCACATGCATGTAGTGCCTGTGAAGGACAGACAAGGGTGTCAGGTCACTAGGCCTGGAGTTACTGATGGTTATGAGCAGCCATAGGGATACTGAGAACAAAATCCTGGTCCCTGAAAGAGCATCAAATTCTCTTTACCACTGAGCCATCTCTTCAGCCCCACCACCTTCCCTTTCTAATTACCACTTTATACTACAAAGTAATTTAGTCCTATCATACTCCTTCACTCTTGATCTTCAGATATTTCTGGCAAGGTAAGTTGAATCCCAAGCAGTATGGCTGTTTGCACTTCATCAGTATCTTTGTAAATCTTATACATAAGATACATGTGCATTCAAAGTTTAACAAATAATGCACCAATCTTAAAACTGCATGACATAAGGATGATTTCAGAAAATATAATACCTTCCGGGTTTATAAATTGACCTTTGGTCATTTCATTTCAGAGAACCTCTGGATCATTCTGCTATAAAACTAATGGACATTAGCAAATATCAGCATTTCATACCAGCTTCACTATTGTAATGTTGCACTGTCTACTCAGTCTCCACAGTTCAGAGTGGTACATTGGATGCTTTACTTAACTCGGGTACAGTCTTTACAATGAAATGCTGACTACTCCCTCAAACTGATCTTCAGTAGGTCTTTGAACATTTGTTTTAGGTTTTTCATCTACACAAACATTCAGCATGCAAGTTTTCTTAAGTATTGCATTTTTTACTATGGGAAAATGCCCTGGAATATGGAGCTAAAGAGAAAAACCTTCCCTCCTTCCAATAAGTGTCAAATCAAGAAAGCTGTCAGTGTTTCAGACTGGTGATTTTGATCTCTTTTTTTTCTTTCATATATTTCTTTTTATTATTATTATTATGAACAAAGAAGTCAAACTTTCTATCCTTGTATATCCTTATTTAAGGTCCCTTCCCCCTCCCACCACATAAGGTCATTTTTTCTTCTCCACAACTCCCCATCCCCTCCCTGGGCAGGCAGCAGGCAGTCCCATGGTCCCACTGACCCAATATTGCTTAGTTCAGTCTCCACTCCTGGCAGATCCAGTTTTCTCTTCCCTCCCTCAAGAGTGAGTCAGGTGTTCCTCTTGGGGAAGTGGGACCTTAATCTCTTTGCCCAAGCAAAGAAAATCTGAAGCTATTGCCCAACAATTATATAATCAGACCTGACACAGTGCAGAGTCCACATCCTCTTTCTTGTCCAAAGAATGTCTCTAGTCTACAGAATCAGAACCAGCTGAGTCCCACAAAGTCACAGGAAGCAAGTGACTTAACAGCTTATCTCCTTCTTCCCCTTTACCCTATTTTCTCTTAAACCCTACCACAACACCACTGTTCTTACCTCTTCAGGCTTATATGTTCCAAAGCCCAGTGCTGGAATGAAGTGGCCATCATTTAGCTTCACATGTTGCTGCTTGGAACTCATTGTTTAGCACTCTTCTGATTAAGCAAGATCTGATTCTCTTACAGCCTTTGTGGAACTGTAAATATAGAGCCTTCAACTTTCTGGCTAATGAATGACCAGAGGCACACCCCCTCTAATGGCTAATCCCTGTTAGTCTCTGGTTAATGATCAAACAATGCCTCTGCCTGTCTAATGGTTAACCAGTAACATTATCTATTTAACAGATAACCAGAAGAAAGAGGAAGATTGTAAAATTAATGCACTACTTCACAAATCATTTGGTATTATTCAAGTATACAAAAAATAATTCTGTAGTGAATTATTACATAATCATGATTTGTTTTTGTAAAATTTCTCTTTATAAATCACTGTAAGCTATTGCAAGAGGTTAAGTGAACAATTGCTGATTGCTTTCTAAAAAGAAAATATTTCTTGTGGTTATGGGATATCTCAAGTCTATCCTAGTCTCAAATCATTAGCACTCTTAATTTTCATGCTTCTAAAACACGATACATCAAATACAACAAAGCAACTGAACAAACAGTCTCCAAATCAGAGCAGACAGAGCTGGGTGTCAGTGGCCTTGATTCTGATAGGCACACTCTCCTCTTTGACCTATTTTTTGAGCAGTGTGGGCACATTAGGAAAGGAACCTACAACTCTTAAATTTTACCTAAAATTCATTCTAAGAAGTGAAGGAAAGAGTTTAAGTAACCACAAATTGAAAAGAACAAGAGTTACATCACTGGGCACATCCCCTTGTGAGGAAATACCTGAGGCCAGTCTGAGACTAGCCAGGTAGGGTCAGCACTTCTGCCTGGTGTTCTTTATGTCCTATTTGGGGGTCCTTGCACTGGCCCAGTGAGAGTGAACATTACCACATATTGTTACACTGTCTACACAACCTACTGAGGGCCCAGGGTCATCCTAATTAAAATGACCACTATTGTGCAGTAGTGGCATACATACTTTGATGGTAACAAACAGTGAACTAATTGCTCTTAAGACCTACTGAAGAGTGGAGAACACAGTCCTTGGATTGGAAACCTTCCAGACTAGTGAAGTCATAGGTTTTGGAGGAAGACCTATTACCACCCCTTTATTAAACCATTATAATCCTTAATTACATTCTACATATTTGTCCTTATATTCAAAGGTAAGTGTAATCCTCACTGCTTATCAAGGAAATTCTCTTTGAAATAGGCACCGACCATTACAGAGATCACAACTAAACAAAGTGCACATTTGTGGATCCCAGTCTCAACTGATACATCTACAATATAGCCCCTGTACTCAAAGCTCAGGGATCACCTATTGCTCTCTATATACTAATCTGGACACACCATCAGTCCACTAACTTCCTGCTCATCATTAGCTTCTAGAAATCTTTCAGAGAGTAGGGGAAGGGGCTCATCTGGCTATTTCTTGCTGCATGAGGGCATTGTCATAAATTACAGTCAGATGAGAAGTCACAGATTCCTCCAAGGAAGGAAGTTCAGAAACTCTTTAAAGGAAGAAAGTGATTATAGCTGTCAAGTGTTAGAATCACTTAGTTACCATCAGTTAAGGTTTTGCTTTGTGGAGTCTTGAAGTTATCAGTTGGACCAGGATTCTAAGTGAACAATAACCAAAGACACCCAACAAATGAGAAAAATGTTGTGGGAGATTGTTTGTACAAGAAACATGTAATTTTTTTCACTTACTTGAAAATTCTAAGTAAGACATCTCTTCTATTTTGGTCCAATGTAAGCTATTATATATCTATATCTGGTCCAGGAAAAGTGGAGTAATATTTTTTGGACTACTCTTTAGGTAGTAATCTGTTAAATTCTGAAACAAACAAATTTGATTACCCACTAAAGGAAGAGCAGAGACAAAAAATGTTCAATATCATAGAAAATGAGAGGCTAACCAGGGCCACACCTGCTTAAACAATGTTAGGAAAACATCTAGAAATATTTTTATGAGAGTCAGGGGTGCCTTTATCTGGTGAGGCCAGAGGTAAGAGTGAATGTGTCATTAAGACACCTCCCATAGAGCTAGGGAGCATAGTCCATAGATGTGCTTATCTGAACCTTGGTGCCCTCTGACAAGAAAGCACCAGTGGATAAGTGGTTTGCTGCTCTAGTATGTTTCTCTTACTTCTCATTCTGAATCTTTATGAAAAATATTTACCCTGGGCTGTGTATCCAGTTATTAATTCCTTGGACTTTGACAGCCTTTTGGATAGTTTCCCTTTTTTTCCTGGCTAAAACCAGTCATTTGAATGACTGATGACTAACTTTGTATGTGTTTGGGGCCCATGGATTCCCTGGCTAAACTAGATCAGAATAAGAATCTTAGATGGTGCAGTTAGCATTACTGTTGTTGCTTTTATGCATTTAAGACCATATGGGCAGTCCAAAAGTAACCTCTTTAAATAATCAAGCTATAACACCTAGGAATCCTGTGTAGGACTTACCTAAACCTTTCTGCCTGTGTTTGACAGTTGTATAGCTTGGTTGGTTTGTAAGGCTCCCAGCAATGAGATCAAGACCTGTCCCTGCTGGCACTTAGCTGGCTTTTGTGAGCCTGTTCCTTATGCTGGATTATCTCTCCCACCCTTGATGAAGGGGGAGGAACTGAGTCTTGCTGCAATTTGATGTCCCATGCTTTGATCAAGCCCAGAAGAGGCCTGCTCATTTCTGAATTGAGAAAGAGAAGGGGAAGGGGGAAGAAGAAGGAGGAGAAACTGTGGTCAGTATGTAAAATAAAGGAAAAAAATCTTAACTAAATAAAAATAAATAAATAAAATAAAAAATCAGACTAACTCTTAGGGACTTAGAATTTTTTTCTCTAAAAAGTGTACCATCTGAAGGAAGAGGTCAGATACTGACTGAGCATGTGGTTTACCAGAGAAGCACAGAAAACATTCTCTTTTCTTTGATCATGTGTCCCTTAGAGTTCAGTATTTGAAATTCTAAGGCCTCTACAATTAAGAGGACAAGTGACTTAGGAGAGAAGCAGAAAGTTTAGAAGGGTCCCTTTTTCCTCTGTTTTCTGGCTGACTTTGGAAGGTAAGGATAAATGCAGAGACTACCCTTCTAGACCTCCAGTTCTCATTGGCTAAGTCTTCAAACTTTGGCTTTAAACATCCACAAGAAAAGTTTTCTTCATCTTGCACAGTGAGAGATACTTTTTTTTAGCTCTAACTTCTCTGTGAAACTCAAAATTTAGACAAGAACAGAGTTCTAATAAATTTGGCAGAAAATATATTTATCTTGATTATGTATAAACTTTCTCCAACTCAAACTTAATGAATGATACAGAACAGATACTTTTATACTGAATTAGATCTAGGCTTTATATCAGTGCACCAAATTCTGACCTTAGGAATTTTAATAACTTTTGGTTATCATGTACAAGCCACCTGTAAATCCCTCTTCCATAAAACTTTGTGACTTACAAACTCTCTTACAGCCCCTGCTTCCTAAATCCCAAGTCCTTTCTAATTCCCTTCCTTAACTTGAAACAGAGTAACATGAACAAATGTACCTTCTTATTCTAAGCGAACCAAATCCAAATTATTTTGGACTGGAGTTGGAGGTCTCCTTTAAGGATACACATGTGAATATAGGAAACTGCCTCCCTCACCTAAAAAGTAGATCAAACAGGAGGACAGTGACATAATTAACATAAAAGGTTTAAATATAGGGATCTAATTGCAGTTTTCATCCCTAACATCAATAACTGTAGCATGAATCTGGATTTGGTTTAGGTTCCTATCCAGAGATCAAGTCCTTTCCCTGCCTAGTTTATAGTAGAGCCAGGCTTTATTGCAAAAGAAAACAAGCTGCCTCCTTTTGAGAATGTCTAAGTTAAAAGTGTCCCAGATCTTTAGGATGCAACCCTAGGTGATATCTGACGAAATGGAGATAGGCTTGATTTCCTGTCTACAAACAGAGGGAACATGAATCAGAAAGGTAAGCAGCATCTCAGAGTGGTGTCCATCTATCCACTCAGGCTGTCCTCCAACCAAGATTGACTGTACACACTTCCTAGGCATTGTCTAACCTCTTAAGGTCAGTTCTGTGTCTCCTTAAATGTCACCTCTTGTGACTGAACAGTGATCAGTCTCTGGGTCATCCTTGCCAGATCCCCATCATTCTCAACTTTCTCTCGTCATGTTTGGGGTATCCTCTGAGACACTCACCAGTTTAATTCTATCGTAAGCTCTATAATCAAGGAGTTTCTCCCTGATAATTGTGCCCGCCCCCTTTTAATTAAGCCTGGTGTTTGAGCTTGCTGATTTCCTGATGACCTAGCTGTTGCCTGTCTTCAAACAACAGAGTCAAAGAGAATTCCTGCTTTATTTAGGGGTAAGAAGTTCATATAGACTTTTTGAAGAATACACACAAGCTGAGAGCATGACTCAGTGGTATAGTGCATGCTCAATATGGATACAATCCCCTGGGCACAATTCCCATTACTACAAAGATAATATATATATATATATATATATATATATATATATATATATATCTTTGAAAAGAAAAGAAAAGACAACATTTTCTTTGAACCTGTGAGGTGGCTTCGCTGGTAAAGGCACTGTCTATGCAAGTCTAAAGACCTGAGATTTTTCCCATAACCTACGTAAGGGTGAAAGCAGAAAATCAATCTCCAAAATTATCTTTTTTTTACACTTCTCTGAGAATACCATGACACATGTGCTCCACAAACATTATGCACACAGAACTCCTACCACTGATAAACATTTTCAGCAAATTAGGTTGATATGAAATTGTCTCACAGAATCACTAGCTCTTTGAAATACAAATGTCAAATGGTGCCAGGCTCTTTCTGTCTGGCAGATAGAGCAGAAGGAGATCCAGACCAGCCAGCCTCTCCCTGGGGTTGGAGCAAGATGGTGGGTGTCAAAGGCACAGCACTCCCTAGCCACCAGGGGAAATCACATGCTGAGTCGGAAACCTTGTTGAAGCAAGAACTCACTTTATTGCATCAGTCTGGGACTTATATAGGGCTGTGAGAAAGAAGTGAGAATCTTGGGCTGGGGTAGGTGGTATGGGGAAAAAGGGTCAATAGCATTTTACCATGTTAGCAGAGACTAGGCAGAGGCAGTGCTGAGCTAAATGCACATGGAGCTTATGGCCAGAGACAGGTCACCAAACTCTAGGAAGGCTTAGGAATTTATACTGGGCCTCAACCCTGTGACCTCAGAAGGGCCCAACAAAATGGACTGAGGAGGAAGTCAGAAACACAGTCATCTCTAATAATATAAACTATCTTGAAGTAACTCTAGCCACCATGTGAAAGATTTATATGATTAAAAACTTCAAGTGTTTGAAAAAAGAAATTAAAGAACTTATCGGAACATAAAAAAATCTCAAATGCTCATGAATTGGTAAGAGTATCATAGTAAAAATGGCTGTCCTACCAAAAGCAAGCCACAGATTCAATGTAATTCCCATCAAAATTCTAACACAATTCTTCATAGACCTTGAAAAGATAATTTTCAGCTTTATATAGAACAATAAAACATCCCAGACTCTAGATTCTTGAGTTCTTTATATACCTTAGAGAACAATCCTCTCTCACAAGAATCTAGAGCCCAAAATCTTGAATAACCCAATCAAAAAATGGGGTTTAGATCTAAAAAGGGAATTCTCAGCAGAAGAATTACGAATGGCTAAAAGGCACATGAATAAGTGCTCATCATCTTTAGTCATCAGATGACTTTAGTCACCACCTGACACCTGTTAGATTGATTGGCTAAGATAAAAGACACAGAGCACAGCCTATGCTGGAGAGGTTGCAGAGCAAGGAGAACTCTCCTCCATTGTTGATGGAAGTGTAAACTTGTTCAGCCACTTTGGAATGCACTATGGCAGTTTCTCAGAAAATTGAGAATCAATCTCCCCAAGGACCCAGTAATACCACTTCTGGGTGTATACCCTAAAGATGCACAGTTGCATTCCAAAGGCATTAGCTCAACTATGTTCATAGCAGCATTATTTGTAATAGCAAGATCCTGGAAGCAACCTAGATGTCCCTCAACTGAAGAATGGATTAACAAACTGAAGTACATCTACACAATGGAGTACTACTCAGCAGTAAGAAAAAATGCAATCCTAAAATTTGCAGGCAAATGGATGGACTTGGAGAATATCTTCCTGTGGGAGGTTTCACAAACCCAAAAATGTAAGCAGGGGATGTACTCACTCATTAGTGGACTCCAAACAAACAAGAAAAAAGCCAAACATGCCCAAGCTGCAAACCACAACTACTGGACAGCTTGGGATCAGAAACTCCTTGGACTGACTCCTTGGATTCCACTTCCCCTAGAGGAACACCTGACTCAGTCTTGAGGTTTGGGGGAGAAAATTGGTTCTGCCAGGAGTGGAGGCTGAACTAAGGAACATTGGGACAGTGGGACCTTGGGACCACTTGCTGCCTGCCCAGTGGGGTGGGGGAGATGGGGAGCTGTGGAGAAGAGAGAATGACTTGATGTGGTGGGAGGGGGAAGGGACCTTGAATAAGGATATACAAAGATAGAAAGTGTGACTTCTTTGTTCATAATAATAAAATAAAAGAAAAAAAAATCCTGGAGAGTTAAAACAATTCTAAACAATAAAAGAAGCGCTGGAGGTATCACCATTCCTAATAGTTGCACTACAGAGCTATAGTATTAAAAAGTTATGGTATTGCATAAAAATATTGCCTAATTGAGTTGAATTTAAAACCCAGACAGAAATTCACATACTTAAGGACAACTTTATAAAATTAAACACACTTAAAGTAATAAAAAAATATAAAGATACTAGAAATACACATTAGAACAAAGCTACTATATTCAACAAATAATGCTGACCAAACTTTAGTTTGCATGTAGAAGAATGCAAATATATTTATACTAATCATCCTGCATAAAATTTGAGTCCAAATGGATCAAATACCTTAACATAAAACCAGGTACACTGAATGTAAAAAACATATATATCCAATACTAGTACTCAGTATATGTTTTTTTTCTAAGAAACAACATATAAAAACCTAAATAATCCAATTTAAAAATGGATCTAAACAGAATTCTCAATAGAGGAAATTCAAATGGCTAAGAAGCACTTGAATGTTCAACATCCTTAGCCATCAGAACAATGCAAATTAAAACTACTTTGAGATTCCATCTTTCACCTATCAGATTAGCTAAGATCAATAACAAAAGGGATAGTTCATGCTGTGGATGGTATGTAAAAAAGAGAACACTCCTGGAATGCTTATGGGAGTGCAGACTGGTACAACCACTGTGTAAATCAGTGTAGTGGTTCCTCAGAAATGATCTTCATCATGATCTATCTGTACCACTTAGCATTTATCCAAATGATGCTTCATTCTACCACAAGAATGCTTGTTCAACAGTGTCCCCTGTTATGCTGTTTATAATAGCTAGAATAAATGTACCTCAACAGAAGAATGGATTTTTAAAAATGTGGTACATTTATACAATAAGGTATTACTCAGCACTTAAAAAAATGACATCAGGAAAATAGATGGATTTAGACAAAGATTATCCAGAGTAAGGTATCCCAGACCCAGAAAGATAAATTAAATAGGTATACTTTTCTATATGGAAATTAACCATTAAATAAATGATAACCTAGCTTCATTGAGGGATTAGATATAGAGGAAGTGACTAGATGAGATGTATGAATCTCTCTGTGAAGGGAAAATAGAATAGGTTTTATGGGTGAAGTAGGGGTAAGAGGGATGGGAATGTGAGTGTGTAGTGGAAAGTAAGAGAGGAAGTGGAGTTGGTGGAAAGACTGGGGGCAAGACTTTTAGAATTGAGGAGTGATATAGAAACATAGTGAAATGGAAACTTCCTAAAATATATGAACATGATTCTCAAAAAGAAGATGGAGTACCAACCAAACAAAGCTTCAGTAGTGGGACTGGTTTATATCCAATTGAGCTGTTGTCAAAATGGGTTCCATGGGATACCCAAACAATCCAACCTGTTGACAGGGCATTAGATTGCTTAGCATATACTAACAGTAAGGCCCCATTGCTGAAGACAACACCCATACCACACAATGAAAATAGAGTTTTAGCAGGTTCCTACATAGGGCCTTTACCCTAACTTAACTCCCACTCCAGAAAATGGACTCCTTACCCTACATTGCTTGGGTAACCAAGAATCAAGGACTAGATAGCCCAGTGGCCTATAGTAAAGTTATAACTTTACTATAGCTATATAACTTTACTATAACTTTACTACTGATCTCAAAAAAGGGAAGGAGTAGTAATAAAATTTATAGCTTTCAATTTAGTATTTTTATGGGACTCTTGAATATGTGAACAAGTAGGTCTGATACTTGTTCCTTCTTTGAGAGATCTTTTCTTTCTGTTGGTTTGCCTTGTTCAATCTAGATGTGATGGGTTTTGTTTTATCTTATTATATTTTATGTTGTTGTTTTGTTGTTATCTCCTAGAAGACGGCTCTTTTCTAATGAAAGACATAAAGAAAGTGGATGTGGATTTCCGGGATGGGGATGGGAGGGGGAAATTGAATAAGGATATATTATATGAGAAAAAAATCCATTTTCAAATAAAAGAACATTTTTTTAAAAAAGGAAATTAAAAATAAATGAAGAAGCTGTATGATATCCAAAAGGGTATCAAAATTTCTTTTCAAATGTTGTAAAATCATGGTCATTTTTTCATATTGTGAAAAATATTTACCTTAAGAGCAAATAAAATCAAAACTTATTTTCATCTACTTTCTATAGTTTACAAAGATTCTATGGCAAATAATTTCTACATGTAAAAACAGCACCATAAGCTAAAGGTGTTGCCCTGGTTTCAGCAGTTGTCTGTGGCATTAAGGTATATACAGAGCTGAGAAGAAATGCTACGTTATAGAGATGGTAAGTGTAATAATAAGTTTCTGGCCTTTCTGGCCTGTGATTCTAACTCGCAGTCCCACAGAAACACACAAACATGCTTATATTAATTTTCAGCTGATTTACCTATGGCTCAGACATATTGCTAGCTAGCTCTTTTATTTTACCTCAATCTATTTCCATTAATCTGCTCAGACATATGGCTTTGTACCTTATCTCAGAGCAGCATTTCAACTTCTTTCCTCTGTTTCTACTGGTATCTCATCGGCTATCTCCCTGTCATCTCTACTTGGCTCTTCTTGTTCCTAGATATTTCTTAGTCTGGTAGCCCTACCCACATTTTCTGTCTGCCTTCTGGCCAATCACAATGTACTAGAATATAGTCCCACTACATTTATCCCACTTTTTTTCTTCTTTAACCAAGAATCCCAAATCTAATTTCCTTTGTATAGTTTTTTCCACTATTATTTATAACAACTTGTAACCAACAAAGTAAACAAACACAAACATCCATAATTCATTTATTGGGAATGTGGGCATTGTTCTCTAGGCTACTTCCTGCAGAATGGGAGCACTGGAAATCCCATGAGGACCCAAAGAAAACTTGAGAATCGTTGACAAGCTTTTAGTAGAGTAGTCTGCAAGGCTGGGCCATATCAGCCAGTCTCCTTAAAGCTGTTTTCAATGTAGCACTCAGAGGAAACTGCAACAGAGGTGCTCTGAAATGCTGAATCATCTGAGCCATCAGTTTTCATTGGAGATTTTTCAGGGGGTCTTCCTCCACCAAACTTTATTTTCTTTAACCAGAAATAAATCCACAGCCTCTGACCCAATATTGCTTAGTTCAGTCTCCACTCCTGGCAGATAGAGCTTTCTCCCCAACTCAAGGGGATGGGGAGTTGTGGAGAAGAAAGAATGATCTGATGTGGTGGGAGGGGGAAGGGACCTTGAAAAGGATGTACAAGGATAGAAAGTGTGACTTCTTTGTTCATAATAATAATAATAATAGTAATAATAATAAAAGATTTTTAGAGTTAAACATAAAAAAAATAAAATAATAAATCCACAGCCTCTCTTTTTCTGTAAAAAATAAATTTATTTTCTGTTAAAGAAAAGAAGAGAAAAAGAAAACCTCTTCTCCATAGTAGCATATCTTTTTACTTCAATTTTAAAGTCAACTCATTCACAAAATATACATTTAATTAATTCAACAGCATTATAATCAAATGGCTTTTAGCAGCCTTTACTACTTCATTTTCAGTCAAAAAACTTAAAGACAAGCCAATAACATACAGTATCCAGAAACTCTTTGTACTTTCCATCATTATGTGGCTTATTATTTTTTTACTCCATTTCTTTTTTTCTAGGACTTTCTCTACCCTTTTTTCTCTTTTGTCTCTCAAGCCTATATATATATATATATATATATATATATATATATATATATATATATATATATATATATATATATAACATACTCTAAACCAGTTAGAGGTTTTTTGAAACTATCTCTAATGTTTATCTCTTATCTTTTTCTGTTTCTGACTATCTTTGCTTGGGTAGAGTGACTGACTCGTCAAACTCCGTTTTTTTCTGTTTCAGACCACACCTTTAATCTGCCAAGGTGTGGCTAAGGATTAAAGTCTTGACTAGGGTGGCTAGCTGGCTCCATTGATGTTCTGGTCTAGCTTCATGGAATTAAGCTTTTTAGCAGAGGTGTTACTACGTACCCACAATTACCATTCTGGGGAATTTTAGGGTTTATATAACTACCAAGTAAAGTACTGCTATGTGCTACTCATGAACTCCATTTAAGTACTTGGCTACAGAGCCTCTTAAAAGAGTCTTATGTGGGTTTTTGCCACTAAACCTGAGTCAGGAAGCCTCTCTTTCAAAAGATCACATGTCTGCTTGCCTGCAGCAAACAGAGCTGACCCAAGAAACTGATGTTGCTACTAAGAAGCAGTCTTTGACTCTGTTTTCTTTTTGTCTATATAAACAGAAAGCTTAAATACATCACTTACAGCTTGTAGCTACATCTAGACTTCTGTGACACATCAGGAACTGGCTATTATGCATCTTAAACTGCACTTCAAAAGACTGCCAGTTTGTAGCTCAAGTTCCCAGGACTCAACAGGGCATCTCTGTACCACGGCTCATGTGAGAGACACAACTTCAAAGCTGCTTTTTGGCTTTCATTCTGTGCTCTAGAACCCTTTTTAATCTTTCTCAGCCTTTATGGGGGAGGTTATGACCCATGTTGGGCCACCATTTGTAATAATAAGTTTCTGGCCCCTCTGGCCTGTGGTCCAGTCCAGCAGACCTGCAGACCTACAGTTCTACAGAAACACACAGACACTTACGTTGATTTCATGCTGTCAGCCTATTGTTCAGACATGTTACTCTTGCTTTTCAACTAATCCATGATTAGCCAAGTGGCTTAGTATCTTTTCTTTGAGCAGGCTTGTTGTCCTCTACATCTTCTGGCTTCTCTGGTAGTGTCTCTCTGGTGTCTCTGCTCTGCTCTTCCTGTTCCCAGAGTCTTCTTAGTCTAGTAGTCCCACCCATACTTCCTGTCTGCCTTCAGCAAATCAGCATTTTTATTAAAACAGTAGGTGGGATAATCATTTACAATGTAACAGAACATAGTTCCACTACAGATAATCCTAACTTTTGCTGATGCATCTTTAGCATGGGACCAATAAGATAAGTTATTGTAACTTTCAGGATAATTACTCTACTTACAAGCAAGAAAGTGGTCAGCTGTGGTCATATCCTATCAACCAAAATCTCACTGGTCATGTTTGGCAAAGCATTCCTGCCAATTAATTTCATTTATTTTGTTTGGTTATTTATTTTGTTACTGTAGACACTTGACTGGTTCTAAGGGTCTGGATAATGTCATTTAGCCAATATCAAGTGAATCATTAATGCTTTCATAACAAAATATAGCCTCACAATTTTTTGATGTTTTGTTGTTGATGTTTTCATTTGCATGAAGTTGTACTTCATTATCATGAAAATAAGATGATGTATTTACTTGAATTATACTTTATTATTGAAGTTTTACTTTATTATTATGAAAATGACAAGATACTCTAGGGTCTTTGAAACACATGCAGACTCTTTTTGAGTAAGATCATATTTATTTATACCATAAAACACAGAGAAATAAATCTAGTACCCAACTAGAAGCTTCAGCCCTGCTGACTAGCATCCATAATGCTAATGTGTACTTTTCATGCTACCAGAAAAGAAATGTAATCATCAATATCACTCATCTAAAATCCCTGCAACCTACAGCAATGACCTGATGGCAAGATATTCTGGTGGAATACTGTCACAAATATTATGGAATTAGCTAATCCCACTTTATTAGAGTTAGGCCTGCTCCACAGATGTGACATGAACCTGACACTGATAATAAGCCCAAGAAACTGAGAATAAATAGGCCATAAGCTCTAAGGAGAAACCTACCACTGTTACTCTCATAAAGGAACATAGCAACAGAATGATTCCTAATGACATATTTTTATGCCCAAATGTCAGTGCTTTGCTCAACCTCCGTGTCATCTCATGAGCCAACACTATCTCAGAAAGGTCTCACTCATCATTTCCAGAGCTCTGGCATTTAGATAATGTAAAAGAACTCTGGTGCTGTTTGTCAGTCTTTCCAAGAATCCTTTATCTTCTAGACTGAGAACTATGAACTATATGAAATGTGTTTTCTTTAGGGCTCACAGGCCAGATGAGCAGTCTCACAATTGCCTGCTACCTCTAAGTTTGATAGAGCAGAAGGTCTCCCTCCACCCACTACAATTCCTTAAATTATCATTTCCTAAACTCTGCCCCCAGACTTCCACAGAAGTTAATTTTTGGTCTCAATGATTCAAAAGCAAACAAACCAGGAAAGAAACATACACAGTATTATTAAAGAAAAACCTTTATAGGGAACATTACTATTCTTTCAAAGCATAATGAAAATGTAATGACTTGTGGCAATTGGTAGACACAGCTTCAGCTGAAGTTGAGTTGTTAAGCAGTTCAGATTGAGCAGAAGTGATATATGTTCAATTGACAGTATCTCAGATGTCACTCACATCACTATCCATACAGAGGAACCTTGAGACTTGGGATAGAAGTCATGACACAGGCCTCCACATTAAAATTCGTCAGAAAACGGGTATTCAGGGTGGCCCTCACCACTGAAATAGAGAAGAAAAATACAAAATATTAATGTTTGGATTGATTTCTACGGTGATAAAGTTATAAATCTATGATGCCATCTTTAGACTTGACCACTTAATTTTCCTAGTTGTTTGTAAAATATGCTATTTTTGTTTATAAACTTTACTATGAAGGAAATGGTTTTTTAAGTATAACTTAAATTTTCAAATTAAATTGTGTAGCCTAGAATGAAAAAACAGAGATACACATTCACACATGCCCCCTCCTTTGTGCGACTATATTCTGTCTGCCAAGCACAGAAGAAAAGATTGTCTCATTTCAGTCACTCAAAACAAACAAACAAAAAAAAAACAAATAATAAATAAATAAATATAGAGTCTAATGAAAGTCTAAACATGAATAATCACAAAATAATATTGAAAATACAGTTTATAAGTATGAATCTCCTTGTCATTTAACTTATGTATTATTTATGTACTGCCCATCACATGCAAAATAATGTATTACAATCATATAAGAAATGTTTATAATAAGATAAATTTCTATGTCTAAGAATCAAACTTTACATATAATTTAACATAAATGAACAAGAGTGTTACTAAAATATTTAAAAGGTGGCAAAAATTGTAAATGCTTACAACTCTCTAATATGCATTATATCTCATCTTTATACTTCAATTTTCTCTATTAATAAAATATTCTATTAGCAATAATAATATACATGTCAGTCTTTGGAAACTGTCTACCCCTTTTTTAATTATTACAGCTACTTCCATTGTGAATTAAAATCTCTGCAGATAAAAGAAATTATGTGTTCCTAGTTTGCCTTTATTTGAAATATGCATAAAGTATCAGATTATATAATCAACAAATAAGGAATGAAGATTTTTAAAGACTCTATATTTCATCAGTGATGGGACTCTTTTTCCTAAGTAGTTTTCCCTTGGTCTTTATCTTAAAGCCCTTTCTGCATAAGCTTTATTTTCAGCATTGAAGTATTCATAACTCAGAAATGAGAAAAATATAAGTTAAAATAACCATCTTAATGGCAGCTTTCAAGAAACCAATAAAGTGACTTGTTTTTAAACATTCACTGAAAAAGGAAAAGACATAAGCAAAATTAAATTGTGTTGCATTTATACAAATGACTTACAATGGAGCAGGCGCATATCTTAAATTTCTGTCCAGGGTGTCTAGGATTTTTATATCCTCTGAAGGCAGCTCAAATTCAAACACCTATTGAACAGGTAAAAACAATTTAGGACACTGCCCATTTGCAAATTTTTAAAACCCAAGTCAGTCACATTTTATTATGCAAAAGCAGCTTTTTACTATACAAAAAATACTTCTGAAAGTATTAGACATCAAACAAGAAAAGTAAGTGGTTAAGAGCTTTTACATAAAAGTTACAAGAGACAACTTTTGAGATATATTGAAGCAGTACAAAATATCAAAAGAACCTACAGCAGATACAAAGCTGATGTTCTTTAAAGACCATAGTGATAGATTTAAAACGATTTAAATTTCTGAACTATATTATTCATATACTTGTATGAATAGAAATAATTCTTTGAAACACAATTTAAGACAAAAATTATTTAAATATTAGTTATATTATTTCCAATAACAAATGGATTTCACTTTCAAAGAATTTCATTGACTGGCATTGGGTTACTATGTATAAAAACAAGTTTTAATAATTTTGAAAAGATTGACACAAACAGACCATCGAATTCTTAGTTCTTTCTCCAAAAATGGTGAGAAATAAGTAGAAGGAGGAAAAAGGAGGGAGAGACAAAGGGAGAAAGGGAGAGAGGGAAGGAGGGAAGGAGGGAGGGAGGGG
>PVIH01021607.1:0-29307 GCA_004025045.1 Sigmodon hispidus | reverse complement strand
GTTTAGAGACCATTAGTGAGTGAGTACATCCCCTGCTTATCTCTCTGAGTTTGTGAGACTTCGCTCAGGAGGATATTCTCCAAATCCATCCATTTGCCTGTGAATTTTAGGATATCATTTTTTCTTACTGCTGCGTAGTATTCCATTGTGTAGATGTACCACAGTTTGTTAATCCATTCTTCAGTTGAGGGACATCTAGTTTTATAGACGTCTGTTACTGTTAGTGTTTAGTTAAAAGTGACAGTACACAAATATTTTTTGAGAACCTCTAAGTATTTTTAAAACTAAAGTCAATATTCAATATTTTTAACTAAGACTAAAACACTTACAACTGAATTTTAAGAATTTTCTTAAATTTTATAAAAATGTTCCTTACTAAGAAAAAAAAGAGTAGTTCAATAGCTGTAGGTATGTTCAATAATGTAAATAAAAACATGAAGAACATCACTGAGAAACAATTCTGTCCTTTGAAGTCAGGTGTTTGAGTTTATGCAGGGATTTCAATTGTTCAATACACTAGAAATCAAACACAACTTGTTATATTTCTATTTAATTGCATTTAAGTATTAAATTGCTTTTTAGGATATGAAACATCCTGTTTAACATGTAATGATATTTTTAGACTATATTTTGAGACTCTGTCTTCTCAATATTTTCTGAAATATTTCCATGAATACTCTTGATACATTTGTATAATACAGGAATTTTTATGGATATAATGGCTTTATAAAATTAGCCTCTTTATATAATCTAGAAAAATATAAATGACAGATATTATTTTATTCTTTACAAAAAATAAATCAATGAAAAGTATTGAAGAACCTAGATGATATTTCTACTTTTAATATTTTATATTTTCAATACTGAGAATATGGATTCTTAGATAGTGAGGTTCATGATATATAAGATTGTCTACATACCCAAATTCACTAAAAATGAATAATTTTCTTATGTTTTCATGTACAGATTTTGATGATGAATACTGTTTTGCTGATTCTTCAGGTTTTACAAGTGTATAAATTTGATTCATGAATTAGCATTTCTATTCTTTCTTATAACTTTTTTTTACTTTGAAATTTTTTTTATATTTTAAGCAAATGTATAACATAAAATATATTTTCTAATTCTACATAAAATGTGTATAGACGAGCATTGGAGATAAGACTTAACCAAGTATCCATTGGTTTTATACTTTCTAACCAAAATGGGAAAAAGATAAAAATCTATAAAAACCACATGCAAGATTCTCAAACATCTGGTTTCCAGTTATATAAGTCAAAATGTGAATCACAAAAGTATGACTCAAGGCTCAAATTGGCAAAAAAAAAAAACCCACAAAGATTTTTATTCTTCAAAAAATGTGGCATGTACAAAAATGTTTATTGATTAGCAATTAGTGTGAAAATGCCATAAAAACTCATGGAAAAAATAACCGAGCATCCTAAAATAGAAACCAGCAGGCCATTGTAGCTTCCATTCCTTTGATAAACACCTTTTTGAAAGAAACAAAGTAACAGATTTTGAAAAGTTTGTCATATAAGAAAGTTAGATTCATTTTTCAAGTCCCATAGAAAGTTAACATTGTTTTTATTATAAACAAAGTCACATTTTTTATCTGTGTATACCCTTGTTCATACTTCCTTCCCCCTCCCGCCCCTTCCAGTCACTCTCTCTTAAAGTTGTTTTTAAAGACTAATGGAAAAACACTAGCAGCCTTAAAATGGTACAAACACACACACTTTAAATGAAAGGATTCTGGAAGCATTTTCAATATTTATTATTAAAAATTGCAATTTGCCCCATAAGAGGTAATATTAAATATAATTGTAAAATAAATATATTAAACTCATATGATAATCATAAAACACTAAATTATATTAGATATTTTTATAATATAAAAACTTTGCAGACATTAATTTAGAGAAGCTATACATTGAACTGTTTAGAAAGTGACTGATGAGCAACAGCATCATGTCTTTGAAAGACATGAACAAATCTTATAATAGAAATGAATAAGAACCTGGCCCAACTTTATAGTGGTTCCAAGGAAGTATTCACTACTCATTCTACTTACTTGCTTTATGTAACTTCCTTTGAAGTAAGTCTTAAGGTATTAACGACTATTATATATCTATTTATTAATATTACTTTGAAATAATATAATTGTTCACAGGAGCGATTAGATGGAAAGTCAGTCTTTTTCTTCTTATACTGTGGCCCCATGTTCTGAACTGAAATATGTTTTCTGCACCACATTAGCTGTCTAAATTATATGACATTATATAAACCAATTTAAAAAAATGTGTTTTGGAGTTCAAGAGAAAGGTTCATTTGAAATCGTGCTTATTACTAGATCTCACCTTGGCTACATTCTGGAGTGTGAGGCAAATTTTAGACTTAATTTTAAGTTTGTATCATTGTAGAGAGCTGCTCTTAATTTGAATGTGTGTCATATGGTTGTTATAACAATCTAAAGCAGACAGAAATTAACAGTGTTTGGAGGAGTTCAAACACTGTTTAAATTCTTTCTGTGACACTTGACATGACTCTACACTCATCAGGAACTGTATTGGGTAACATAACAGACAACACCTTAAAAAATAGTTTTAAAGGAAGGATTGTGTGAAAATAGCTTGGAATGATTTTTATTTTTGGCTTTTCCCTATTTTTACTGACTTCTATTGAAAAATTATAAAATTCCAGAGCTAATTCAATTATAAGTAACATATACAAAGTTCTCTCAATGATACATCAATGATATATCAGTGCCTAATATATACTAATCATTAGTAGCATCACCTCAAAATTAGAGTTCTTATAATATAGAAACATTGATAAAAAATATTTTATCTACTGGCCATAATTCATCAGTACTTAAACATTATAATATAATCCTTATATTTTAAAGTTCTAAAATTGGCTATAAAATAGAATTGGGTGTTAAAAAAATTATAAATCTATTGGTCTGTTGTAACACATATATATACATATATATATATGATCTTATTCTGATGAATGACTTAAGATCTAAATTATCTTGGAAAATATGACTTTGGAAATATGGAATTTATAACAAAAATGTGTTACATTTGAAATTTACAGCTCTTTTTGTAAAACCATCAGTTAGCAATATAGGAATATTTGCCATAGATGCAAAAGACCATTTGTCCAGCCCTCAGAACTGAAATAGGTAAAGGTAAATAGATTCACTGGTTACATATCAAAAAGTAAATTTCATTTATTTTACTATATACCTTCTTTATAAATGTCAGAACAAACTTTAATAATACATTCACAGTAGATATCAAAGAAGAATTTACTAGTGCAAATTATGAAGAATAAAATGGTGTTGAATACATATGTTTCTTGTGCTTTTATGCCTATAGGCATCACATTATTTGTTTTATTCAGAAATATTAGAAAAAAAGTATTGTCTTTAAGCAAGTTAAATTTGTTATCATTTACAGAAACCTTTTTCCTACTGTATTATTAAAAATTGTAATAGCTATATCACTAACCTATACTTAGAAATTTTGTATATGAATGATGAAACTTATTCCTTCTCTTTAGATTTTTTTGACCATTTGTTAAAGACACATGCAAAACTCATTGTTGCAATTAAAGTTATCTGTGATCAAAGTAATGTTGTTTCTTAAATTGGATGTAGAAGAAAATTTTCTATAGATAACTTAGGTAGGTATAGAGTATTAATTTTGGATTTAACCTTTAGTTATGTTAGCAATTTATTAAATGGCTCAAAAACTACTTTAAATTATTTATTTCTATTTTATTCTTTGCAAACAAATATTGCATGCACAGAACAATCTATAATTCAAATATTTATATTGTGGAATTCTAAGATCTTCATCAAAAATATTTCTGTTTGATACTTGTATTTGTTTCATTAAAAATAAAATTATTTAATACTGAAAATTTTAAAACGGATATAATAGTAAATTTTAGAAAAGTTTAGTATTATGCTTAGTATCCTTCAAAAATTGTATGAATTTATAATTTAGACCATTATTTGCTTTGTAATGTATAGATGCTCAAAAATTTAAAACTTTATATTTTATTGATTAATTAACTGAAGTTCATTTAAAAAGTAATTTCAATATAATATTCAGTGAAAAAATAATTTGACCATTTAAAATCAGATTTATGAGAAACTATCTTCATTATCCAAATTGATAATTTAATTTTAAGGTGCCTCACTAGTGCAGTAGGTAGCACGTCAGTCTCATAATTTTAGAATATTAGATTTTTTGCCATCTCCAAACAGGTTTTGTGTATGACTGCTACTTGTAGTGGGATTTTGCTGGTAATGTAAATATTTGTCCCACCTATGGGTTTAATAAAAGCTGATTTCCCAAAAGGCAGGCAGGAAGTGTGGGCGGGGCTACCAGGCTAAGAAAACTCTGAATACAGGAAGAACAGAGACAGATGCCAGAGAGCTGCTACATACATGACATGGAGACGGCAGCAGATACAGCGACAGATGCCAGACACAGATGCCAGAAGATGCAGAGGAAATGCTGCTCTGAGAAAACATACCAAGCTGCATGGCTGAACAAGATGAGTTGAGTTCATATGAAAGAGCTAGCAAATTATACGCCTGGGTCCTCGGTCAATCAGCATAAAAATAATACAAGCCTGTGTGTGATTATATATGGCAAAGCTGGGCCGAGAGTGAGACTAAACCTTTGGTCCTGGCCCAGAAAGTCCAGGCCAGAACCTAATATAACAGTTATTTCAATTTCTATTCTGTTGCTGTGAAGAGATTTCATGAGCAAGGTGACACATTAAAAAATATTTGATTGTGAGCTTTCTCATAATTCTCTGAATTTAGTTCATTATTATAATAATAATACCAGGTTGTCAGAAAAGATGCTGAAGAAGTAGCTGACAGTTTCACATACTGATCTGTATGTAGAGATATACAAATGGCAGTCCTACTGTGAGCTCCAGCAATATACCCACTAAGACAAGGAAACACCCCCTTGTTCTTCCAAGCAGTTCAGTTGATGCCTAAGCCTGTAAATATGCAAATCCATGAAGGTCATTCTTATTTAAAAAACAAAACAAAGCAAAACACAAAATAAAACAAAACAAACCCCCACACATATTAAACTCCTCTGTGATGTTCTTTCTATACACTGTAAATATATGTAGCTACTACTAGTTAATAAAGATGCTGTTTTGGCATATGGCAAGACAGTTTGCAACAAAGTGAGAAATAAATCAGGGCAACAGGAGAAAGGCAGTGTCTGAGAGACACTATCCAGCTACCCAAGAATTAAGATATAAATGAACCAGCAAGTTACTAGTCACGTGTCAAAACAGAAGTTAATAGAAATGGGTAAATTTAAGATGCAAGAGTTTTTTAGTAATATCCTAAGATAAAGAACAAACAGATTATAATTGATATAAGCCTCTGTGTGTTTATTTGGGACAAAGTGGCTGTGTGATAGAGGATAATTTCTGGCTAAAATCAAATGTATTTTACTTTTAGAAAACCAATATTATATAATATTTTATATATTTACAATATGATAATCTGCCACATGTTCTTTTTTATTTTTAAAGGTTATTATTCCATTGAATATCTGAATGATTTAATTCATTCTACACTAATTTTAGGACTTTTTTAGGACATACATAAATTTTTTAATGAAAATATAAACAAAACAATAAGAGTAATGGTAACTATTAATTTAATTTGCTTCTGTACTATAAAGTTATCTCTCACTTTTAACCGAACAATAGGCCTTTCTAGGCAACAGTAATTTTATCTCTACCCATTTTTCTATCAGCTACAAACCTATATAGAATGTACCCTATCAATGTTCAATGTATTTACCTAGACAGAATTCATGATGCTGATCAGCATCTAAAGAACTGTCTATGAAATATTATTAAAATATTTCTGGTAATCTGTTTATTCATTCATTTAATTATTTTGATTTCAGCATCACAAAGCATTTTTTAGTGTTTGAAAACATGTATTCAATAAGACATATAGTCTTATGATTGTGTAGTACCATATTGTATATACGTATACATGAGCTTTAATAGCATAAGTCATATTTGAGGTAATATTTTGTTAATATATATGAATAATATCATTATAATATAGTTAATAATACAAAGTTTGAAAAAGTTTTTATTTTGAAAGTTCAAAATTATTATGAATAAATCTTTTCACCATATTCTTTGTCTAGTATATGATGTTTTTATATTTATTGTTAGATGATAAAGTTTATGTAAAAACCTTGAAAGTATGATATGTTGTGAAGAAGAATATAATGTGAATTTAATTGCACAAAAGGAATAGGATGTAAGCTACAAAGTCAGTATTCTATTTTTATTGAATGTGAACTTTGTAAAACAACTATATCGAAAATGTTTATTGACTATTTAAAAATATTTTAATTCTGTACTTACAAATTAAGGTAAAACATTTTTATGTTTAATTTCTGGAAAAAGAAAATTAAATGATAGTATTTGAAGAAAAGTAAATTTAAGAAATTAAAATATTTAGTAAAATTAAGTTCTCATTAAACAACACAGAAGTGATGCCACATAACTTAAAGAATATTATAAAATTCCTGTAAAGAAATTTCAACTCTGGTATTTTATTAATATATCTTATTTAAGAAAGTTACAGCCAGATACAATATTGTTGCTAAAGCAGCAAACCATTTTTAATTTTGCTTGCTTGGAAATGTGTACATTTGTCTGAAAAAAGTTAGACGGTTACTTGCAATGTCAAGTTGACATACTCTATAATAATATGGAAAAAAGTATGTCAAAGAAAGAATGTCTAGGTCACATTGACTTCAGGGAAGGTTCATAATAGGGGCTTTTCCTTATTGCTTTTGAGACAGCTGATATTTATTAAAAGAAATATATGCATAAAAGATACATTTTTATTATATTTGTACTAAGAGGTTTTCATAATAATTTTGAGTAAGCAGATGGTAGAAAGTGTGAGCAACAAGAATACACATAGATACTTTAGCTATATACCATCGTTAATATTGACTAGAAAGGATATTATTTTAGGCAATAAAATGGGAACTTCTGAAAGTCAAAGTGGTATTAACCTTATTTTAGTTATACAAAATTGATAGTATAAATGAAGACTTTCATCTTAGAAAAGCTTCTTAATTATTATAAATATGGAATAATCAGCTAGCTGGGTACACATGAGTTGCTTCTCAAGCCAGTAAGATTAGCTTGACCTGAATAAATAAGTTTCACTTAGGCTAGATATTCCTAGTATATTTTTCTCTTAAATGCTGTTTTATGTTGATGAAATAGTCACTTATTTTCTTAGGAGAAGAAAGAAGTCTGTTAAATGAAAATAATAAATTAGTAAATTTGGTAATGGCATTTTCTTTCAATACTATGATGCTTAACTCCTATTTTTCTTATCATTAATATTTGTCCAGATACATAGGAACAGTGGACTGTTCTTTTAAAGTTACTTTGGTACACTCTGCCTGAAAACACTTTAGAATTGAGGTATATTTATACTTAAATTTGACCAAATTTCAGGCATGTTCATGAAATTTTGGTTATTTTGAAGACATTTTATTATACAAGTATACTATGTAATATCTATCAGATACCATAATTTTAACAAAGCTGACATAGATATGTTCTTATCTTTTTGGTTTTTTTTCAAAACATAGAACCTAATCATAAATTTTGAAAATAATTAAACTCAAAATGTATGGGATTATGTAATTTTTTTCTTCTCAGACAACTGACCATTGTTTTAGTTTCTAGAGTTTATATATTTTGTCTGTGGTGATTTACTGAAGTCTGGCATCTTGTTGAAACAGAGACTTCAAAAATTAAATCCATCACCTATAAAGTTGGGTAAATCCTAAGTACTACAGCAATTACTTAGAGTGCAGAGAACTAAGAATCACTGTCTAGTATAATAGCATCTTAAAAAGCTAAATTGGGATGAGAGAATAGAAAGCAAAATAACAATTTCTGCAAACAAAGAAAGTGAATATAAATATTATTTTTTCCAATTATCAAGACACAAAAGTCAAACAAATAGTGCCATTAAAACTTGGCATAAAAACTAAAGAGTAAAACAAACTTGACATTGAAAATGACCCATATTGTATTTAAACTTCAGTCCTCAGAAGGGTGAACCTTGTGCCAAACAAACAGACCTTATGCACGGAGTGCCCTTATCTTTCACATTATAATATTTTTAACTAATATTATCATTGATTTGACATACTCTTGGTGACAATATCTAATTTATTTTGAAACTCAAATGACATTAATGGAGAATGTAAAAGTTTGATGTTTACCAAAATTGATCATAGGTTAAAATAAAGTTGAGACATGCTTGCTTGAACATACATTAGAAATTAATTATAGAATGATTATACAAACTTGAATAGAGCAATGACAATCTCAGTCAGCTGGGTAGAAAAATATTCTTATTTTCTATGCATCTGATTAGCTGATGACCTTGAATATGTGAAGATGTAAAATGGTGTGGAGAAAAGGTGTTCTTTCTTAAAACTGTGGTGTAATTGCATCACTTCTCTTAGGTCATTTCTGTCCTAAAATATATATATTGAGATTTCCATTTCTTGTTTTTAAATAGGGCTAGAAAAACTACTTGCTACTTGTCTAAAATTAATGAATATTACTTGATTGAAGTATGTATGAGTTTCTGTTTAGTCTTTGAAGCTCTTTTCATTTAGTTAATTTATATATTTATATCCCAACAACAGTTTCCCCTCCCCCTGTCATCTCTTCACCCACTCTTTCTCCCCACGTCTCCTCTTCTATCCACACCAATCCACTCATCCTCTTTTTTTTGTGGGTGAAGGGAACACTTTCCATGAGCATTAACAAGGCATGGAATATCAAGTTGCAGTACAACTAAATATTTTCCTTATATTCAGGCTGGGCAAGGAAAACCAGCATGAGAAATTGTTTTAAGAGTTAGGTTAAAATGGATAACATTTGCTCCCATTGTTACGAGATCTACAAATAAACAAAGCAATATAATTGTCACTTATATGTAGAGTGCTTAGGTCTGTTCCATACCGTTTCCCTGGATGTTGATTCAGACACTGTAAGCTGCTATGAACCATGTTAGTTATTTCTGTGGGTTTTCTTGTGATGTCCTTGATGTCACTCACTCGTACATTTCTTCCATCCTTATTTCAGCAGGATTCCACAAGCTCCAGCTAATGTTTGGCTGTGAGTCTCTGTATCTGTTTTCAACAGTTATGGGATGCAAACCTTCTGATTATAATTGAGAAAATTACCAATCACAGGAGATGGCCAGTCAGGCTACTTCCACTTCCTCACTATTACTAAGGGTCTTTGCTGGGATCATCCTTGTAACTTTGTGAGAGTTTCTCTTGCATCAGTTTTTTAATTGATCCTGGAAGTTGAAGAAATAGCATACTAGTGATTTAACTTCACACCTGAAAGCTCTAGAACAAAAAGGAGCAAACTCACTCAGGAGAAATAGATGCCAGGAAGTAATCAAATTGAAGGCTGAAATAAATAAGATAGACAAAAGGAAAATACAAAGAATCAGTGAAACAAACAGTTGGTTCTTTGAGAAAATCAACAAGACAGAAACAAAAACTAAAACAAAACCCATTTATCCGACCAATCCAAAAGGCAGAAAGAGAATATCTAAATTAACAAAATCAGAAACAAAAAGCGAGACACAACAGCAAACAATAAGAAAATCCAGAGAATTATGAGGTCATACTTTAAAAATCTGTTCTCTACAAAATTGGAAATATCTAAAAAAAATAGACATATGTTTTGTCTGGATCAGTAACACATACCAAAATTAAATCATGGCCAGAAAAACAATTTAAAGAGACATATAAACCCCAAGGAAATAGAAGCAGCCATTAAAAATTTCCCAACCAAATAAGGCACCAGATGGTTTCAGTGCTGAATTTTATCAGAATTTCAAAGAAGAGCTAATACCAACACTCCTCAAATTGTTCCACAGAATAGAAATAGGAGGAACATGACTACAATAACCCTTATACCCAAACCTCACAAAGATACATCAAATAAATAAAATTATAGACTGAGCTCTCTTTTGAATATTGATACAAAAATATTCAATAAAATATTAGCAAATATAATCTACCTGATCCTCCAAAGCCTCCCTTTCCAATCATCTCTTTCAATACTTTCCAAATCCACAACCCCAAGATCATTCATTAGATTTTCATCCCCACTAGTCCCCAGTCCAACTGTAAGATCTATTTTCTCTTTACAGGGAAATCCATGTATCAACTCTTGGGTTGTCCTTTTCACATAGCTTATTTGGGTTTGTGCATTGTAGCATGGATAGTATTGTACTATCACCATCAATGGAAAAGTGTTACCCTTACTCCACATTCCCTCCAGCATAAGCTGTCACTAACTCCTTTGATCTTAGCCATTCTGACAGGAAAATAGGTGGTATCTCAGATTTATTTTTGATTTGCACATTTAAGTGTTACTTTGTCATTTGAGAATTCTCTCTTTAGGTGTGTGCCACATTTTATAGTTGGATCATTTGGTATTTGGATGCCTACTTTCTTGAGTTCTTTCTATATTCTGGAGGTCAGAGCTCTGTCAGATGGAAGCTGGTAAAGTTAATTTTTTCCTCATTCTAAAGGTCACTGATTTGTCCTATTGACAGTGTTGTTCGCCTTACAGGAACTTTTCAGTTTCATGTGATCCCATTTATTGACTCTTTTTAATCTTTGTGTTACTAGTGTTCTATTCAGCATGATTTCTTCTGTGCATTCAAGTCTTTTATTTCCTCTTCTATCAGGTTCAGTGTAACTGAGTTGATGTTGAAGTTTTCATTCACATGAACTTTTTTGTGCAGCATAATAAATATGTATGCAATTGCATTTTTGTACATCCTGACAACCCAATAATTTATTGAAGATGCATTATTTTCTCCATTGTGTAATTTTGACTTCTTTGTCAAAAATCAAATCAAGTGTCTACAAGTGTGTGGATACATCTGTGTCACTGATTTGTAAAAGATTTATGATTTTTTTTGAACCACTGTGACAAACAAGTTTATTTCATTGTTTCTCAGTCTAATTCATGTAAATAATATTACCCATACACTAATATATATATAAAACATATTTATAAATTTTATATATATTCTTTTTATTATTATTATTATTATGAACAAAGAAGTCACACTTTCTAACTTTGTATATACTTATTCAATGTCCCTACCCCCTCCCACCACATCAAGTCATTCTTTCTTCTCCACAAATCCCCATCCCATCCCTGGGCAGGCAGCAGACAGTCCCATGGTCCCACTGATCCAAAATTGCTTAGTTCAGTCTCCACTCCTGGCAAATCCAGTTTTGTCAAATAACAAATAATATTTTATCTTTAATATAGGTAATTTGACATATAGATTTATTCTGAGATATTCAAATTTAATATAAAAATTATGCCTTAACTTTACATGTAACAACACCACTTCATTTTAGTAGCACACATTTACTTACTCTTTTCCAGAATTTCAGTTGCCACTGTGATCAACTGAAAGGAAAAGCAATGGGTATATTCTTTTATTTGCATTACCAGGTCTGTCTTCACCCTCAGGGGATGTACCCGGTGATCTTGTGTTCTGTAGCTTCCAAAAGTCTCATAATTGACACAAAATATGATATTCCAACTAATAGTTTACGACTATTTCCACAACAATGCAAGGCACAAGGAAATGCTAAAGGGAGTTTCTCTTAAAAAGCTGATTAGTAACTTGATAGTTTTCAATGAACATTTTTATACCTGTGCTATCATTAGATGATTGCACACATTCTTAGGTATATTCTTTTTTGTCAGATCATTAATTATTCATAGAAATGTTCCAAAAAGCTTACCCATAGTCCTCTCTTTGAAAGAATTTTATTTATTTTACTATTTAATGTGATATCTTAACATTATTACATTTCTTTTTTATTTTTTAATATATTTTTCTTTTTATTACTATGAATAAAGAAGTCACATTTTATATCCTTGTATATTCTTATTCAGGGTTCCTTCCCCTTCCCATAACAACAGGTCATTCTCTCTTTTCCACATTTCCCCATTCCCCCATAGGCAGGCGGTCCCAAGTTCCCAAGGTCCCAATATTGCTTAGTTCAGCCTCCACTCATGGCAAATCCAATTTTCTCCCTCCAGCTTCAAGATTGAGGCAGGTGTTCCTCTAGGGGGAGTGGGATCTAAGGAGTCAGTCCAAGGTGTTTCTGATCCCAAGCTGTTCAGTGGTTGTGGTTTGCAGCTTGGGCATGCTTTGCTTTTTTCTTGTTTGTTTGTTTAGAGTCCACTAATAAGTGAGTACATCCCCTGCTTATCTTTCTGGGTTTGTGATACCTCACTCAGGAGGATATTCTCCAAATCCATCCATTTGCCTGCAAATTTTAGGATATCAATTTTTCTTACTGCTGAGTAGTACTCCATTGTGTAGATGTACCACTCTTTGTTAATCCTTTCTTCAGTTGGGGGACATCTAGGTTGCTTGCTGAACCCTATTACAAATAAAAATGCAATCATCTTTAGATTCATGTTTGAATAAGATGGTCTATGGAAATATGACCAATATATGGAAATATGACCAATACTATATGTAGTAATTATTACGTAAACAAGACCAAGACATGGAATTTTAGTAAATTATTGAAGAGTACACTCTTATCATAGATGGAGAAGTAAATCTACAGAAAGTACTTTAAAGTTATATATGGGGAAAAAAAGATGAAAATGTTCTCCAAGGGACAAAAAGTCTTATTAGAGAAGCTACTTAAAACTTGGAGCTGTAGTTTAAAGGAAGTGGCTTTTTATTTACTTTGGAATCTTCTAATCCCTAAGGTTCTTAACATTTTTATATAATGAAAAATTTTGTTTTGCCTCTCAGTTACACCACATCAGGCTAGTGAGTATGGATAAGACACTTGTTCTCCACACAGCAATTCACCTATCTAGACAGCAATTGATCATCCTGGCAGCAGCATCTTCAAACCATGGTCTGTTCCAGGGTCACCTTGGAGAGAGAGAGAGAGAGAGAGAGAGAGAGAGAGAGAGAGAGAGAGAGAGAGAGAGAGAGAGAGAGAGAGAGAGAGAGAAATGGAAAATTCCTCACACAAAATTTATTAGCTTGAGCTGACCCACAGCACTTGCACTAAGGTTTTTGGTTAGAAATAAGTACAGTTTCTTGAATGGTTAGAAATGACCTGAGAAATACAGTTTTCCATCTCACTCAAGTGAGTTAAAACTGGACCTGGATGAAATCTCTTGATGTCTACCACATCAGACTAACATTGTCATTGACTCTCTCTCTGCTCTCTCCTACCCTTCTTCCCCTCCCTTTCTCTTTCTCTTTCTCTCTCTCTCTCTCTCTCTCTCTCTCTCTCTCTCTCTCTCTCTCTCTCTCTCTCTCTTCCCCATCCCCACCATTCCTTCAATAAACTTAAAGTCATCAAGGCTTCATAACAACAATTTTAAGATTCTGAAACATATTCATGTTTGATAAACATGGTATAAATATATGAGAAAAAGTATCATTGTTCTGCCAAAGAGAAGGAAAATCAAGTTATGTAGAATTTCTTTCTTTTTTTAAAAAAAGTTTTTTAATGAAATAAAGTGTTTTCATGCATGTATCCATTTGCTCCCCGTCCCTTACCCCTCCCAACCCTTCCCGATCAGCCTTCAAACTCCTTCCTCAGTAAAAAGTATTTATTAAGTATATTCCATCATGTGTATTTGAATAGATAAAATTGTACATAATGTTAACAAAGATCATAAGAACAGTAGTGTATTTTGAATGAGCCTCAAAAATTCATAATTAGATCCATGACTATTTATTAGAAGTGTAATTATTTCACTTTAAACATTGAAATAATATATGTTAACTAGTACTAATACAATTAAAAATAATTAAATATTACCCAAGACTGATCAATTGTAAAAGGTTATTAATTTTGTGTATTATTTTCTATTTATAAAATGATTACATAGCAAAATAACTTTTGTAATTATATTAAGGGACAAAGCATTTTACATTTAGTTTACATTTCTAAATGATGTCAGTGGTTACCAGTTTTTCTTTGTATAACTTCTGGATTTAAATTGCCTTAGCTCTGTTAACTAATGATGTTGATGAAATTTAAATTCTCTAAAAATAAGCAAACAATTCAAAAATCTTACATAAGTATTTTTTCTGTGTTTAACAAGTATGTCACTTGTTTTACAGATAAGTTTTATCATTAAAATAAGCCTGCTAAAATAATGTAAAAGCCTGTTTACATTACTACTGAAATAAATTAGAGACTCAATTTTACAGCTTTTAGATTAAGATTTTCATAAGACAGACCTAAGAAGATGCTCATAACTCTTTTGAAAACCTCAGACAACCTAACCACAATGGCTTCATTTGCTTTGCCTTAATCATTGTTCATTTCTCAAATGACCTTTTAAAAAGGCCAAAGTACAGTAATTGGAGATTTTCTACAAACTCAATGTTTATGATTTGCAAGTACATTCCATGTATAATGAAGCAGATAATGTGTCTCTATTTTTATCCTCCAAACTGCCATCATTATTAAGTTATTTTAATTAATATTTTCAATTATACAATATTTACTGTGAACTAAAATCAACTATGGATGACAGAAATATGATGTGAAAGTTCATTAAGATTTTGAGTTACTATTGTGGCAAAAAATATTCTGAAACAAATTATAATAAAGAGAAAGGTATCATAGGAATTTAGAGCCTTCATTGATATATTTGTGAAGCTAGTATTTTTTATTTCATTCATCAAGAAATATATTCAATAAAACTATGAAAAATTACTTTGTTTCTAAAATAAGAAAAAATAATCACAAATTACTTTCTCAATTTGTGCTATTTATTTCAAATGGGAAAAATCCAATAGTAACAATTTGATGTATTTATCCCAACTATGTAAGATTACTACTCAGTTCATTTATTCAAGTTAAAATGCTAATACAGGCCTTTTCCTGTTAACATTTAAAACAATTTACATAACACCTGCATGTCCCTCACTTTGCCACCTCCTCCCGAACCCCTATACAGTCTTCAGCGGTGATAAATTCATCCTTGAGTAGTCCACAAAATCTGGAATACTAAGGTTACATAGATATTTGGCATGACGAAAAAAAAAATCTACCTTAAAAGGAAATTACAAATTAAAATGAAGTTGCTATTTGACTAAAATACTTAGAAAACTTAGTTTATAGATATGCTTACATTTGTTATTTGAAATCTATGCTAAAACATATAATTTGGCATTCTAATATTTTAGAAAAAAGGCAGAGGATGTACTCCAGGAAAGAGGAATTTATGCAGGACTGTCAATACAGCAAAATACCATGACCAAGTCTGTGTTCAGGTGTGCTGAAAGCTACTGTTGCAGAAACAATGAGCAAACAAAGTTTACAACAACCTCCACAATCATTCTTTAGTTTTGTACTGATATTCCAATATCCAGTTCATACTCTAGGCAAGCTTGATCCTGAATTGAGTTGAAACGGGCACCCCTTTATATCATATGGGATAGTAGAATAAGTCGCAGAACTATAGAGTATTTGCTTTTATAACTTATTTGTAGGAGAATTTCACTTATTTCATATTTTAGCAGAAAATAATCTTTCACATTTTAAAATAAAGATTAACAATGTCTTAAAGCTAAAAGAAAATTTAAAATCAAGGCACAATTCATATGTTCTGTTTAACTGTATTGCTTCAGATCTCTAAATTCAGATAAAGGAAGATTTTCACATGCAAAAAAATAGTGCTGGACACTGGTTGTATCACCTGACAAGTTGATATATTCAGAAATATTTCCCCAGAATATAGCTGATATTTGGCTCATTTCTATGCATGTAAAAATATATTGTACCTCTCCAAGTGCAAAAGAATTAAAATAGGTCCAATTCTTATTTGTATAAAATCTTATAAGAGTCTAGTTATGTCTAGTTCTGTTCATTTATCTTAAAATTTGCAAATTATAAATAATTTTATAGGAATTAAATGTAAGTAGTCCTGTAGAGTCATTATTGAGGGAAGATGATGTAATGATTAAAATATATTTGGAATTCAAAAAATACCTTGAGATATGAATACATGCTATTTTGGACACTAGCTATTTTGGAAAGGATACAGATTAGGTTCCCTGAATATACATGGCACCTCATAACCTGTCATTACTCCAGTTCCAGGGGATCCAATTCCCTCTTCTGGCCTCTGTGAGAACTAGGCACACACATGGTATATATCCATACATGTGAAAAATTATATTTTACATAAAAATTTAGAAATCACTTACGTATGAATGAGAAATAAAAACATGAAAGAAAGAACATAACTTTCTGGTAATATCTGGACATGTAAAATATAAGAAAACAAAATTATTGCAGTAATATATAATAAATAAGAGCTAGAACAAAGTATAGATATTTTAATAAATCTAATGACTTAATTTTGTAAGTATAAATATAAGACCTATCAAAAGCAAACAAAGTCATGAATTAAATATAAATAATTAAAAATATATCATGTAAATATTTAGTCTCAAAAGGATAGAAAGAAGTAGACCATATAGATTTTGAAAATGTTTTTTCCTTTCAAGCATGAATAAAAGAAACACTAAAAATTATACAGATGATCCCATATATTAACAAATAAAGAAGAATATATCAATAGTTCAAAGGGTTTCAGATTTACTTAGTTTAATTCTGAGTACTTGGCCTGGATTTATACATGTTTACCACCATCTTTAGATGTTGATTGATTCTAGAGATGACTGCAAAGTATCTCAGAAACTGAATTTAGAAGTGATTTAAACCACTGTGTGGGTATGAGAGACCAAACCTGGAATATCACAACAGCAACATGCAATCTTAATGCTGTCTTCACTCTAGCTTCTGGATCAAAACCATTTTAAAGAAAAAAATTGTCATGATTATAGCAATAAAAAATATTTAGGATAATGAAATATCCCTTAGATTTATAAAACATATTTTAATTACAATACTTGTTTACCTGTTTAATATGATAAACATGGTCATTTTATCCCACTTGAATTATTTTAATTCATTGCATTTTTAAAGTACTTAATTTTGATCTATCAAGTACATGCTTTTTAAGCATCAGTCTATGATATAAACAGACAATTTTCACTTGTAATATTTGAAAATATAAATGTATGGTTTAAAGCATTTTATACTTTAAAATAATTTTCATATTTGTAATTTCACAAATGATAATTAAAATAAAATATGCAGCCACAGTAATTCAAAGAGAAAGTGAAAATAAATATAGAAATGAATCCCAAAACCAATGGTCCCAAATCACACACTCAAAGAGGAAAATTTGTCTGTGTCTGACTATGTTGGAATATAATATATATGAGCATATCAGAGGCAGAGATATCTGGGGAGTTCAGAGTAAACATGACAAGATTGATATATTCCAAAGGTATGAAAGGAAAAAATAGTAAATGTCTGGATTGTACAGGGAAGAGCCTCTGAAAGATGAATATTACATCCCACAGATTGGAGAGATCAGGGTTGATAGCAGGGTATGCAAGCCTTGCTTTGTAACATGTAGAAAATGCAAATGCTGGAAGACCCTGGCAGCCAAGTCCAGGTTCCATATGTTAAGAAGCCGTTTCATCAATTTGTCTCAGATTTGAAAACTTGACATTTCTTTTCTGATTATTTTTTTTTCAATTTTCTTTGTGATAATTTATTTCTTAGTTTCTTCATGGTTACACTAAAATTATATTCCTATTTTATGCCTTTATCATGTTTCTAGGTGTCTGAATAATTCAAGATAAACACAAAAATTTGTACTGATCACTTATATATACAAGTGTGTGTATGTGTGTCTGTGTGTGTACATGCACATATACATGCTACATATTTTATCTATTTCACTGTATGTTGTATTTATATAAATATATATCTTACTTCCAATGTATATCCTATTCAAGGTAACTTTTTCTTTTTGAAGTTCACAGTCTGCCTATACAAAGAAGAAGAGGTCATCTGAATAACAGCTCAACTTCCCTCTGTTACAAAGGTCTTTGCCTGGCTCTACAATGCAGTCTGCTCATTAATTTGCTTTATTGTATTGCAATTCTCTCTTTCATATACACCCCCAGTTTTACAAATCATTAAAATGTAAAACAAATAGTTTCCATATTACATTTGTTTTGAAGTGAGATTGCGAGACACATTAGTATCTGGGTTTAGAATACTTTGTTTCTGAGTATTTTAAAATGACTAATATGTTACTTAGAAGTAAAGAATAATCACTGATAGTTTATGATTGACTATCATCCTAAGGAAGTGAAAACAGAGACATTTATCATTGTCTGATATAACAATACAAGCTGTGGAATCCCATGAAGATCCTGAAGTTTCTGTATAACATAAATCAATAGTGAACGATAAGACTCCAGAGAAGCATAAGCAAGCATTCCAGAAATAGAGTTATTCTTGCAATATTTCTGTGCACTATATTAAAAAATTTCCCAAATAGTAAATTTTGTTTGTTTGTTTATCTATCTACCTATCTATCTATCTATCTATCTATCTATCTATCTATCTATTTATTTATTTATTTGAGTATATGTAGTGTGTTTATAAACTTACACTATTTTGCTGTTTGGATATATTTATTTTGACTGTGGCTAAACACAAGTAAGGCTCTACCTAATGAAAAAAGCTATCCATAAAAGAATCAAATTCAGCCATTAGGTGAATCTCTCTCTCTCTCTCTCTCTCTCTCTCTCTCTCTTTCTTTTTCTCTTACTACTTCCCTTCCCCTCTACCTCTACATGTGTCTTTAATACACACACGTGCATTCAGACATATGCTTATGTGCACATACATGCACACATATTAAAACATTTTATATGTCACAAAGAACATGGCTGATTCTAATATTTGCTAACATCATTAAACTTAGTTTTGAAAGAAAATGTCATCATTTTCAACATTAAGATTAAATATTCTGCATGCAAACCTTTTGTTGGCTGGGCCTAGGCTGCATTATCATTTGTAGTCTAAAAAGATCAATAGGTCTAAAATTATTTTACCATTTCATTAATTTTGGATTAATGTAATATTTAGTTACTTGTCATGAGTTGTGAGGAACACCACTACAAAAATCATGATAATAGGATGGCATACAAGCACACACACAGTCACATGTACAAACATATGCATACAAACACTAAACTGAAGTCATGGTAAAACATACTGCTATGACTAAACTTAAGAGTAACACAATATTTTTCGGACCTTGAAAGAACAATACTCAATTTCATTTGGAATAACAAGAAAGCCAGGATTGCCAAAACAATATTGCTCAACAAAAGAACCTTAGGAGGCATCACCATCCCCGACTTCAAGTTATACTACAGAATTCCAGTAATAAAAACAGCCTGGTACTGGCATAAAAACAGACTTGTGGATCAACTGAAGATTCAGACATTAACTCATAAACCTATGAACACCTGATCTTCAACAAAGAGGCCCAAAATATTCAATGGAAAAAAGATAGTATATTTAACAAGTGGTGTTGGCATAGCTGGATGGTAGTGTGTGGAAAAATGCAAATAGATCCAAGCCTGTCAACCTGCACAAAATCAAATCCAAGTGGATCAAAGACCTCAAAATAAACCCAGCAAATTTAAACTTGATAGAAAAGAATGTGGGAAATCACTTCTACGAATCACTTCCTAAATACAATACAAGTGACACAGACACTAAAATCAACAATCAATAAGTGGGATCTTCTGAAGCTAAGCAGCTTCTGTAAAGCCAAGGACACTGTCAATAGGAAGAAAAAACAGGCTACAGAATGGGAAAAAAATTTCACCAACCCTACAAGTGAGAGGACTGATCTCTAAGATATATAAAGAACTTAAGAATCTAGTTCTCAAAACCTTGAATAAGCCAATCAAAAAAATGGGGTTCAGATCTAAGAAGGGAATTCTCAGCAGAAGAATTACGAATGGCTGAAAGTTACCTCCAAAAGTGCTCATCATCATTAGTCATCAGAGAAATGCAAATCAAAACAACTTTGAGATACCACCTGACACCTGTTAGATTGGCTAAGATGAAAGACACAGAGGACAGCCTATGCTGGAGAGGATGTGAAGCAAGGCAAACACTCCTCCTTTGTTGGTGGGAGTGTAAGCTTGTTCAGCCACTTTGGAAGGCAATATGGCGGTTTCTCAGAAAACTGAGAATCAATCTCCCCAAGGACCCAGCAATACCATTTCTGGGTGTATACCCTAGAGATGCACAGTCACATTCTAAAGGCATTAGCTCAACTGTGTTCATAGCAGCGTTATTTGTAATAGCAAGAATCTGGAAGCAACTTAGATGTCCCTCAACTGAACAATGGATTAACAAACTGTGGTACATCTACACATTGGAGTACTACTCAGCAGTAAGAAAAAAAAAATGATATCCTAAAATTTGCAGGCAAATGGGTGGATTTGGAGAATATATTCTTGAGTGAGGTATCACAAATCCAAAAGATAAGCAGGGGATATACTCACTCATTAGTGAACTCCAAGCAAACAAGAAAAACAAAGCATGCCCAAGCTGCAAATCACAACCACTGAACAGCTTGGGATCAGAAACACGTTGGCTTGACTACTTGGATCCCACTTCCCCTAGAGGAATATCTGACTCAGTCTTGAGGTTGAGGGGAGAAAACTGGATCTGCCAGGAATGGAGGCTGAACTAAGCAATATTGGGACATTGGGATCTTGGGACTGCCTGCCGCCTGCCCTGGAAGGGGATGGGGAGTTGTGGAGAAGAGAGAATGACCTGATGTAGCGGGAGGGGGAAGGGACCTTGAATAAGAATATACAAGGATAGAAAGTGTGACTTCTTTGTTCATAATAATAAAATAAAAAAATAAATGAAAGAATCAGAAAAAATAAAAACACACAAAAAAGAAAACAAAAAAAGACAACAATAAGACAAAATTTTGAAACAAAACAAAATCCATTAAAACAACAAAAATATGGACATAATTTAGAGTACTTATACATGAATAAATCATTTTCAAAGTTTCTACAGTAGTAGGTTTCTATTTACTTTTTCAGATTCCCTTTAAGAATTTGTGGAAAATTGTTCTTTCCACAGTCCCTAATTATCTCTTCTCACTCATTTGCTCATTACTTAATTTACCAATTATCTTTCCCCTTTATCTCTGTGTACTAGTACATTCTATTTCCCCTTTTTTGGAATATCCTTTCCTTCCTCTTGTATATTTGCTAGGTATCTGACCCCTGTATTTATTCAGATTTTGTTAGACAGGTAAAATACTCAAAGGTTATGGTTGACATCTAAGATAAAACATGCCCCCCACCTTGGGTCTGTCTTACCTTACTCAATATGTCTGTTTTCAAGTTCAATATATTTATTTATAGGCTTCATCATTTATTTGTCTTTACAGCCACTTATCTATATCTATGTCTATATCTACTTCATTTTCTTTAATTTTTACCAGTTGGTGGACATCTTAGATGTTTCCAATTTATAATCATTATGAGTAGAACAACAATAAATGTGGATAAACGAGTGTCTTATCGTAAAGTGAAGACACTTTGGGTTGTATGTCAAAATTGTGTTACTTGATCTTGAAGTAGATTGGGTGCCAGCTTTGTCAGGAACATCCATACCGATTTCCATAATGGCCATATCAGTTCGCAATCTCAACAGTAACGAGTAAATGTCCCCCGTTCCCTCACAAAAACTAGCATGTGCTGTCATTTGTTTTATTGATTTTGGTTTTTGTGACTGAGGTTTGTTAAAATTGCAAAGTAGATTTGACTTAGATTTTTCTGATGACTAATGGTTTAAAAATATTTTTTTCAGTAAATCATTTTATATTTTGAAAGCTTTATTTTTTTGTTCTTGTATTTCATAATTTTTAGCTGAGTTAATTTTTATTTTTTTTTGCTTCCTTTTTTCTATAAATTTTAGATATTAGCCCTCTATTGAGTGTTTACTTGATCAATACCCTGTGTCCTTTTTGGTGCAGTAGCTTTTCAGTTTCATAGGGTCCCATTTATTAATTGTTGATCTTAGTGACTGAGCTAATGGAGTTGTGTTCACAAAAGTCTCGTCAAGTATAAATAAGTTAAAGCATAGAACTCACCTTATCTTCTAGCACATTTGGCATAGCTGGCCTTCTATTGGAGTCCTTGATCCATTTAGAACTGATTTTTTTCAGGGCAATAAATATGAATCTATTTGCATATGTCCAAATGCAGCCATACAGTTTGACCAGAAGCATTTTTTTGAAAATGTTGTCTTTTTTTTCTATTGTTTTTCATATTATTTGTCAAAAAACCAAGTGTTTACATATATGGGTTTATGGCTATATATTTCATTTGTTTTCTCACTATAGCGTAATAGTTTTTATGACAATATCATGCTGTTCGTGTGACTATAACATTGTACTAATTGAAATCTGACAGGTTCTATCTCTAGCATTTCTTCTAGTAAGCCTAGTTATTTTGGCTATCCTGAACATTTTATATTTTCATATAAAGTTAAAGTTTGTTTATAAAAATCTGTGAAAATATGTGTATGGGATTGCAGTGAATCTGTAGATCATTTGGGTAGAATAATCAGTTTCACAATGTAATCCTACTAATCAATGAATGTGGGAAATTTGTCAATTTTTCATATCTTTTTCAATTTCTTTTTTCAATGTTTTGTTTTTTATTATGAAGTATTTCTTTTGGTTGTTTGATTAGAGTTATCTCAATGTATTTCATTTTATTTTATTTTCCTGTGGCTATTGTGAAAAGTATTTTCTGATTTCTTTCTCGGTTAATTTGTCTTTTGTATGTAGAAAGGTTATTAAAGTTTTATGGCTACATATATTAAGTTTTTATCCTCCTACTTTGTTAAAGAGTTTATCAGCTGTCAAGTTTCTCTGGCTTATTAGGATCTTTTTATATACAATCTGTGCATGAAGATATTAGACTTCATTGCTATCTGCTTGTTGTCCTTCAGATGTTTTATTGCTTTAACTATGATTTCAAGTACTATGTTGAATCAGAATGGAGAGAGTCATCATCTTTTTCTTTCCTCATTTTAATGGGAATTATTTGAGCTTCTCTTCACTGAGGTTGATCTTAGCTATGGGTTTATTTTAAATGGATTATTTTAGGTTGAGGAATGTCTCATATAGCTCTAGCATTTCCAAGATTTCTATTATGAAAGCGTGTCAGATTTTGTCAAAAGTCTTTACATATCTAAGGAAATAATCAGAAGGGTATTTCTTCTAGTAAGTTTATGCAGTACATTGTGTTTATTGACTTATGAATATTGAACCATATGTGCATCTCTGGGATGAAGCCAATGTGGTCATAGTATATAAATTTTGTGATATATTTTTGGAATTTGAGAATTTTTATTTCTTTTGCAAAATAAAATTTGATTATTTTTTTTTATAATTTTTGAATCTATCTTCACAAAATATATAGATTATTATCTTTTTTCTGGGTTTTGATATCAAAGTAATAGTGGCCTCATAAACAGAATTAGAAAACATTTCTAACTTGCATAAATAGCAGTGAAATTTGGCATTTATTCTTTTTAAAATGTCTGATAGAATTCTACACTAAATTCATTTCACCTTGGTCTCTTTTGACTGGGTATATCTTTAATAATTCTTCTATCTTGCTAGGAACAAAAGGTAAATTAGAAGTGTTAATTTTATCTTTAAATTGAAGTTTTTCATTTATGCCTTCATGGAGCTTGATTGGTAGATATATACTGGTTTTTTCATTACTTTATAGAACTTTTTCTTTTCTTCTTTCAATAGTGATTGATGCTGTAATATGATAATCTGGGCAATCATATTTAATCTCAGAAATTGTGGGATATCTACCCAACCCCATATGGATTTTTGAGTATCTACAAACTGTTTTGTGTTGTTGAAAAGAATATGTGTTTAAATGTGACTTATTTTTTCCTGAAAATACTTAAAGTCATTTTTGTTATCATGTTTTACTTACAATGTGTCATGTGGAAATTATTTTCTTGTAGTATTCTTTAAATTTCCTTGTAGTCATGGCCAATTGGTTAAGGTGATGGACTAGAAATGTCCTATTTCTTTTTTTTTTTATCTTGATACACTCTTCTTTTTTTATATTGGAAGAAATTTCTTCTGTGACTTTATTTAAAAATGCTATCAATGCCCTTGGCTTGAGTTTCTCTGTACTACTATTAATAATTTTAGTGTTTTCAGAATATTCCTGATTTCCTAAAAGTTCTGTGCCTGAGCTTCATACTAGGTATTTATAAAGATAGTCTGCTGTGTATGTAGATTTTAGGAATCTTGAAAATTTATCATATTCATAGCCACTAAAATGGTAAAATAGTCTGTATTTACCACAAATATTAAATAGGAACAGAGTAAATATATTTTAAAATGAGCATTTCAAGTATCAATTTGCAATATTAAGGGTATTTAATAAATTATGTAAAGGATTCTTATTTAAAGAACTTAATTAAATAATTTCTACATTTTTTTGACAAAGCAGTTGGCAGGATTGTAGGGTATATTTCCCAATATTTAATCTTAAAATCTATATCAATCCAAACTGTTAATCAGAATAAATTGCCAAATTATCTTTAGATTAATTAAATAGTAATAAATCTAGTATAATTGTATATAAATATATTCAAGAAAATTTCTTGAAGAAAAAGTAGTTACAATAGAGGAAAGAGTAATCACATGGAATATTAAGGTTACATGTGTAAGAAAAATGCTTCATTCTATGATAGTGCTAATTCACTAAAACAAAATCATTTTTCCCCTATATCAATATAATAGTATGTGAAGAGCTCATAGAATAGAATGGTAAATCACTATTATAAAAAAATCATTTGAAGCATAAATTTATAACTCCTTACAACAAGTATAGAGTGATTATTATTAAAGTCTTATAATAAGTTGCAGTCATATTATCACACAGAAATTTTCGGAACATTCAATATAGGCATGAATAAGTATAAAAATATAGTAATTAAACAATTCATTTATAAGAAGTGGACTACCAGAAGAGAGTGCATAAAAACAAAGACACAAAGACCAATGACAAAAGTTAGATATATGTAACACAATTTCAAGCACCATTGGTCAATTAAAATATTACCTTTGATTATCCTACGGTGGTAAGAAATCATTTTGACAGGGAATTGTTCTTTACAAATATAGTTACTAACATATCAATGGACAATAATTTCAATGGAAATAATTTAAGAATACCATGATCTTAATTTTATTCAACTGACCTTTAACACAAACAAGATTAATAAAGGCATAAAAATATAACCTTGCCTGAAAATATTTAATTTACTTATATGCTATAATTTTAACTGTATGTATCAGTGTTAACCAGGTTTCTGATACTGAATTAGCACTATTGAGCTCTTCACAAAACTATATATAACCATAAATAAATATATTTAAATATATAATTAATCTACCTATATTAATTATATATACATATTTATATGTATAAATAATTAAAAAGCTAAAATTCTCTTATTTGCTAAAAGAAAATAAAATATGCTTAGAGAAATGTTTTTGAAATTGTATGAAAGTACATGATTCCAAACATAGTAGACATAGTATTTTTATCCCTTTTGATTATACTTTCAGAGTTTCTAATTCTGTTTCATATATTCCCTAACTGTTAAGTTGTACCCACAGGGACGCAATACTGGATATTACCTTCTATGTTCTTATCTAAATCCATTCTAATACTAAATCTTTAATGCATTCCTTCTTCCTCTAGTATGTCTCATAATCTGATCATTTTGTTTAATAGTCACAAAGCACCATTGACCCAATTGCAGCTTATCCAGCATCTGATCAAACTGAAAGCTCCTATTCTCTGTAGCTTCCCTTGTGATTTGCTGCAAATGAGTGAAATTCATTATTTTGGAAATTCTATTCTTGTCAATTCTGTCACATTTTTTTCTTACTACCCTATTTTTCTCCTAGGATTTGCTATGTTTAGGAAAATGTTGTTGGATATATAGCACAACATTTTGGTACGATGACATAACGTGGTGATTTTTCTCATCAGTATTCTGTCACTTTTAAATTTTCATGAAGAGTAGTTTATCGCTTCTTATAAAAATATCATGAGTGTGATGTGTTTAATATCCTACTTGTCATCAACCATATTAAACTTAAAATTTGCCTATAATCTCTTTAATATATCATGGTATCTTGGAATGAATAGTTACAAGATGAATTCAAGCTTTTCACTGGGTTGTGAGTTCTATTCTTAATATATTTACTGGAGATTGAGTTATTATTTAGTGAGGCCAACTTTTTCTTTTATCCCTTTCTCTGCCATGATGTGACCCAGCATGCACTAATTATGTGAAGATGAATAGATACAGAATCAAATTTCTTGAACCACCCTGGCTGCAGATACATGAACTAGAAACAGTTGTTTTTATTTGTAAATTGTCCATCCTCGGGTATTCTATATATAGTCCTCACATATACAAATGATAAATGACTGAAAAAGAAATCAGGAAGACATCATGCTTTAGAATAGCCAGAAACAATGTAAACTATCTTGGGGTAACTAACCAAACAAGTAAAAGACCTGTATGGTAAGAATTTTAAGTTATTGAAGAAAAAAGATGAAGAAAATATCAGAAAATGTAAAGATCTCCTTTGTTCTTGGGTAGGTAGGATTAAGATAGTAAAAAATGGCAAATTTGCTAACAGTAATTTACAGATTCAGTTGAATCCCCATCAAAATCCCAACATAATTCTTTGCAGACCTCAAAAGAACAATGTCATATAGAAAAACAAAACAAAACAGAATTTCCAAAACAAACTTACATAATAAAGGAACTTCTGGAGTCATCACCATTCCCAAATTAAGCTCTACTATAGAGCTATAGTAATAAAAATGACTTGGTATTGGCATAAAAACAGACACATGGAAAGTGAAATCAAATTGGTGACCCTGACATTAATTTATATACCTATAAACACCAGGTTTTTGACAAACCAAAAAGGCAGAATGAAAAAAGAAAGCATCTTCAACAAATGGTGCTGGAATAACAGGATGTTTGCAAGTAAAAGAATGAAAATAGAACCATATCACCCTGCACACAACTCACGTTCAAGTGTGATATAAGCTGTCTTTCTGTATGCTGTGAATATACTTTATTATTAGTTAACAAAAAAATGTTTCATCCTCTGGCAAGGCATCCTAGATGCAGGCAGGATATCTGAGCATAGGTAAGAGAGGAGGGCCCAGTCAGGCAGAGACACTGCAGGCTACCCTCCCTCCAGAAGGCAAAGTGCAATAGAGCACAGGGAAAGCCACAGAAATATATGGTAATACATAGATTAATAAGAATGGCTTGAGTTAAGCAGTAGAATCTACTTTGTAATGAACTTGAGCCATAGGCCAAACTACACATCAGGAACAAATAGCTCACCATTCATCCAGTTACACTGAACATGATAGAAAATAAGGTGGAAAATTTCATTGAACGCACAGGTACAGGAGAGAAATTTCTAAATATACCAACAGCAGTACACACAGTGAGAACAACAATTTATAAAATGGGACATCCTGAAACTGAAAAGTTTCTATAAGTCAAAGGACAAGCTCAATGACAAAGATCATCCTACAGATGGTAAAAGATGTTCTGTATCTCAGAAAGGGCTGATCTCTAAAATATAATAAAAGTTCAAGAAACTAGACATCAAAATACCAAGTAATCTAATTAAAAATTAGAATACAAATTTAAACAGATAATACTCAACAGAAGAATCTCAAATGGCCTAATCATACTTCAAAAATTGCTAAGCATCCTGGTCTCACTGCCAAAGGCCGCACCAGAGGTTCCCTGAACCTGCCTTTCCCTGTAAACAAATTGTTCACCAACCAAATTATCATTGAACCTTCATCCAGCAACTGCTGGAAGCAGATGCAGACATCTGTAGTTTATTTCTGGGTTAAGCCTTGCTCAGCTGGTGTGTAAAAAAATGCTTTAAAATAAAAAGAATTATAAAATGTAAAATGGGCTATTATGTTATATGAAGTTTTGCATATGTTAGTTTAGGTTGATTTAGATAGGTCATGACAAATTCATGTTTCAGAAAATAGCATGATATATATATATGTATATATATATTTAAATTATAATACAATTTTAAAATAAGTAATAGAATATAAACTTTATTATGAGGCAATAACAATGTCTAAAATCAGCAAATGCATTTTATGTGGCTGTCAAAGTGTTGTTTCTTAACAGTGAAAGTACAAAATTCTCAATGCTAAATGCATAATAACTATGATAAAATAATATTTATCAAAACTTTTCTCAAAATGATTTTCATCAGTTTTAATTGTGATTATTTAATGAAGATCTTGATATTGCAAATTAAAATATTATAGAGATCTTAATGTATTTAGCCAACCAAACATTAAAACTGTAATATATAATATTTTTCTGGCTCTTTTATTATTTGGAAAGCAGTAGTGTGTTTATGTATAATGTATTATTTTCAAAGTAATGCTAGAATGTGAAAGCCCAAGTCCTCTGAGTAATTGCAAACTTTTAAATATAAATCATAGAAATTATTAAATGACACAGTAGAATTGTTAAAAATACAACACTTGGTCATAATACATATGTATTTCTAAAATTTATATTTATGGTGCTAAAACTATACATTGTAAATTGTAACTCCAGAATATAATCTCTTGTACTATGACTACTTAGGTGCACAGCATTTTATCTCATAGTTAGAGTAAATTAATGTTGATATGACCAATTAATTAAAGAGTTGCAACAGAAAGAAACTATATATAAAAAATTTAACTGTAAACTTACAAACAGTCAATAATATGTTGTTAAAGTTATTTTTATACATGTAAAAGTCTTTACTCAGTATAATCTAGTACATAGGTTACATAATAAAATATTACTTTCATTTTAGTTTAGAATGGCAATTCTACCAAAGGCAATCTACAGATTCAATGCACTGCCCATCAAAATCCCAACACAATATTTTTTGGACCTTGAAAGAACAATACTCAATTTCATTTGGAATAACAGGAAAGCTAGGATTGCTAAAACAATTTTACTCAACAAAAGAACCTCAGGAGGTATCACCATCCCTGACTTCAAGCTATACTATAGA
>PVIH01021606.1:13237-29413 GCA_004025045.1 Sigmodon hispidus | reverse complement strand
GCTGGCTGGCTGGCTGGCTGGCTGGCTGGACTGTGGCTGGCTGGCTGGCCCCAGGCATCTTTCTCTCTCATTCTTCTTTATCCTCTCTTCTTTCTCAAGCCTAGATTCCTCCTCCTGCTTATTCTCTCTGCCCACCAGCCCCACCCACCTATCTCTCCTCTGCTTTTTGGCTATTCAGCATTTTATTAGACCAATCAGGTGCCTTAGGCAGGCTAAAACAAATGCACCATATCTGTACCTAATTAAACATACGCAGCATAAACAAATGCAACACACTTATATAGTTAAAGTATTATTTCACAACATAAATAAATGTAACACATCTTTACATAGTTAAGGTAGCATTTCACAACAGACTTCTGTGGTGGGGTTTTAGTACCTGCTTGTTCATGTGAAGTTCTGCCTGCTCCGTAGGCGGATCACTTCCTGCCTAGGTAGACATCTCTAGACAAATGTAAGGAAAACATTAGCAGTCAAGACTTAAACTGGCTTTCCTGTAATGACCCTTCCAGATCTGAGGAGGCCACAGGGTTTCTACTCCTCTTGGAAGTGACCACTGCTGTAGTCCAGATCTGGAACATTCCCCAGATATTCATGCACTGTTGGAAGTCCCTACCCATGGTGTCATTGGGTGGTAGTGGAACATTTAAGAGGTGGGACCTAGTGACATTGAAATAGGACCTAGTGGAGGAGTTAGGACATTGCAGGAAGTGGACTGTGGTAGTGTGAATATAATTGGCCCCCATAAGCTCACAGGGAGTGGCACTACTATGACCTTGTTGGAGGAAGTGTGTCACTGTGGAGGCAGGCCTTGGGGGACTCATATATGCTCAAGCCTCACCCAGTATCTCAGTTCATTTCCTGTTGCCTTTGGATCAAGGCGTAGAATTCTCCAACACCATGTCTGCCTGCACACGACCATACTCCCCACCACCATGCTCCCTACCATGACAATAATGGACTAAACCTCCGAACTGTAAGTGACCCACCACAATTAAATGTTTTCTTTGTAAGAGTTGCCGTGGTCGGGGGCTGGAGAGATGGCTCAGCGGTTAAGAGCACTGTCTGCTCTTCCAGAGGACCCGGGTTCGATTCCCAGCACCCACATGGCAGCTAACAACTGTCTGTAGTTCCAGTTCCAGGCAAACACCAAGGCAAATAGATAAATAAATAAAGTTTTTTTTTTTTTTTTTTTTTTTTAAAAAAAAAAAAAAAAGAGTTGCCGTGGTCATGGTGTCTCTTCACAGCAATAGAAAACTTAAAACATGGACCCCTGTAGGGGGAAGTTAGGTCACTGAGGCTAGGAGAAAATTAAGCTGGTGACAGTGAACCCGGCACCTACCTGTTCTTACCTCTTCTTCCTTGGCACCATGAAGTAGACAAGCCTCCTCCACCATGTAGCCTGCCATGATGTATTTAGCCTTACCACCGGCCCAAAAGGAACAGGGTCAAGCAACTATGGCCTGAGACCTCGGAATCCATGAGCTAGAAAAACAAAACAAAACATTTTTACTAAGTTGATTTACTTGGGCATTTCTCACAGCCACGGAACACTGAGTAACACATCACTATAAGCCAGGCTTCCCTTCCAGCCACACAAGACAAGTCAGGGTCCCTCCTCTGCCTGCTGCCACTTCCTACTACCCAGTAATGGATGTCTGCTCAGAAGAACATGTATATTACCCCCTCTGCAATAAGCAGCCTCTCCTAATGGGACTGTTTGTTTCTGGGCCATACATACAGCCACCCAGATGTTTGAAAACTTGGCTCACTCTGCTTCACAGCAAATTTGAGTTATATAAAAGCCCCTTGGCAGATTCAGTGTGAGGGGATGCAGGAGGCAGCCAGAAGCCTCATTCCCTAGAGAGCTATAACTGTATCCTCTGCCTGACCTAGCTGAAGGTCACCCAGAAGGCCTTACTTTCCAGTGCCTTCTGCTGGCTTTGGTTTTGGTTTTGATTTGACCATGAAACAGAACAGGTAAGCATTGGTCACACCAGGTGCTCATAGGCAACCCGTTGTCCAAGCCAGATGCCATGACCACTGTTAGCTGGGCAGCTCCCTAGTGCGGATGCTCCCCTGCATCCAAGGACCTTGTGCACATCAGCAGCCTCCACTCACAGCATATAAGAGTGGACTCCCAACAATAACAGCCAAAACCATCTCTAGGCATTGCCGACATTCCCAGAGATCACACCCATCCCTGGCTGAGAGCTGTGGCTACAGGCCTCTGTTCTAGACTCCCAGAGCAAAGTGCCTGTGCCTGGCGGAAAGAACTTTCATACCACTGACTGCTGATTCAGGTGTCAGCTCTCCACTCAGTCTGTTGCTGCCAGCCGATTACTAAGGTGTAAGAGCCATTGCTAAATTGCGGGGCTACAGCCCTGCTCCCCCAAACCAAAGACATACCTTTCCAAAACCAGAGCAGAAATGACAGCGGCTTCTGCCCCCATCACTGGGATTTTACCGTAGGCATCTCAGTTTCCCAGTGGGACTTAAATATTAGACGCACAGCAAGTTGTCAAATATTTGAAGTGAGTCTCTGCTGGTAGGGCTGAGGACAAAAACAAGCAGCATGGGTGAAGGTTTCTGCTCTCCTGGGCTCATCCGGCAGCAGCTGTGAGCAGGGTAGTAGTGATGACACTAAAAATTATCATGACTAGCACCATGGGACGCTGCTGTCAAACCGCCCGCCTGCTCAGATCTGGGGTTTTCTGTTGATCTCTGCTGCCTGCTTTCACAGCTTGCTTCCCCAAGAGCAGGGATGCACCAGAGAGCGGGGGTGCATCAGGTGAGCAGGGTCACAGGTGCAGAGCGGCAGGATGCTGTGTGGGTGCTGTTTGAGTCTCAGTGGTGTTAATTCTGACTGTCATATATGACGTGAGCCCTGGGCAAGCTCCTGTGGAGTGTTGCTTCTATGTGCAGTCCCAGAGCTCGGGATCTGCTCTTGAATGTTTTGGGTTCTTCAGCCTGCTCTGTGGCAGCCTAGAGTGGGCTACACTGGGGAGATTATAAACATTCAAAGAGAGGGGGATGAAATTGTTTTTACCCATACTTATGCTGTGTGGCCTCAGTTGCCCACTATCAATTGTGATCTAAAAAGATTTCCTGGGCGGCCTGTGGGGATGGCTTAGTTGGTACATGCTTGCCCACATAGACATAAGGCCTCAGTTCAGATCCTCAGATCCTTGGGCACAGAGGCATGTTTCTGTAATCCCCATGCTGAGGAGGCAGAGACAGGAGGATCCTTGTAAGCCTAGCCCACTTGGCAGATACAGGCCAGTGAGAGACTCTGCTTCAAAAATAAAATGATGGTGCAGGCAAACTGGCTCAGCAGATACAGGTGCCTTCCCCCAGGCCTCACAACCCGAGTTCAATCCCCAGAATCCACATATTAGAAGGGGAGACCCGGCTCCTACAGGGTGTCCTTCGCTCTTCATATACACACCCATAGCACATGCGCACACACACACACATGCATGCACACATGCACGTACTCGCACACAAATACACATGCATGCACGCGTGTGCACACACATGCACGCACACATGCACACGCATGCACACATGCACGCACACACATGCGCACACACGCAGGCACGCATGCACACACAAATGTAATAAATTTTTTAAGTTCAAGAAATAAAAAGGTGGCTAATACCTGTAGAATAACATCAGAAATTGTTCTTTGGCCTGCACATACTTATACACACACATACACAGACCCAAAAAGTGTCCAAAGCCAGGCATGTGACACACATCTGGAATCAGCACCAGAGAAGCTGAAGCAGGACTATGGCAAAATTGAGGCTAGCCTGGACTCTGTATCCAGACCCTGCCTCCGAAAGAAAAATACGTTTTAAAGTTCCCTCTCCAGTGGATGATATTATAGGCAATGAGAGAGAAAGGAGGCTTCTAGGAATGACCTGTCACCCTTGATTTTCTCCTAGTCTATAGAGAGAGGAGGCACTGAGGCTGTTTCCCAAGCCAGGGGAGCTAGGGACGAGTCACAGCTACTGTTCATGGGTGCTTCCATGCTCTGAAGCAGTGACTCTGCCTCCGTACTGGGCCCCTTGGGTGTAGTGGATGCATGAGGAGGCTGACAGACTCCAAAGGAAGCGGCTGATGTTATTTGTAGACTGTGGTCCCCAAATAGGGTTGAAAGATCCAGGAAAAAGCCCTGCTGTGTCTGCTCATTTCCCACTGGCAACTGCGCTCTGTGAGCGGCTGTAGGAACACGTGGTTCTGTTGAACCCTTGAGGCTCATCTGTAGACCTTTCTTGGTGGTGGCTGCCCCAGAAGAGCCTTTTGAAATAAGCACCTTTCCAAGCTCAGACCCCAGATTTCATTTCCTCAAACAACAAAAATAAACAGAGGCTGGGGTGTGGCTTGTCTAGCACAAATAAGGTGCTTGGTACCATCCCTAGCACCTCATAAACTGAGTGTGGGGTGTACCCCTGTAACTCCAGCACTCGAGAGGTAGAAGCAGGGGCATCAGGAGTTCAAGGTCATCCCTAGCCACATAGCAAGTTTAGGGCCAGAGTGGGCTGCATAAGAAACTGTCTTTAAAAAAAAAGTTTAAGGACGGTATGCCCTTTTCTTCTTCTCCACATTTCCTCAGTCTCAGTTCACATTGTCCCAGGGTGTTTCTGGGTCTCCTGTGTCACCTGAGGCCCAGATCTCATCCCTCTTATCCCCAGCATTGACCAGCCACTTTCCTCTGCAGGACCCATGCTCGGCAGAATGCCCCTTCGGTTACCCCAGTCTGCTCTGTCCCATTCTCCACAGAAAACAGCACACTCTCACCGAGGTGTGATACCCCCAGCCCTCCGTCCTGACTGTGAGTGGATTTCTGGGTCAAGAGAAACCATCATAAGCTCGCTTCTAGCACGGTGCCTTTAGAGAAGAAGACGTGTTTTCCAAGGACAGAGATGATGCTCGCTGGGTCCATCTGAAAGGGCAGAGTTTGGACCTGCTCAGTGGGGTCCTCTGCTGACTCTGCTGCATACTCAGGGCCTTTGGGACACATGTGGAGTCATGAGAGACATCTGAGTCAGTCCAGTGATGGGAATTGAGATGGATTCTCTGGAGAAAGTAGGGTTTCCCCCTCCTCTTCCCTCCCACCCTCTTTTCTCCTTATTTTCTCTTTGCAGTGTTATGACAAGGATCCAGAACTTCCTGGTTTGATTACAAAAACATCTCCACAGGGTCACATGTCTGAGTTCTGGCTTCCCAACACAGTGGGCCTATTTAGGGGTTACTGGAACCCTTGGGAAGTCAGGCCTTGCTCAAGGAAGTGGTCCTCAAGGGAAGAGCAGGCCTGATGTTTATATTGTCCCTGCTTCTTATCCTTCATCTTCTGGTAGATCTGTCAGGATGTGAGCAAGCAGCCTCACTTCCTGCCACCATGCCTTCCATCATGCCGGCCTGCATCTTCCAAACCCAGCCAAAACAAACACTTCCATCCTCAAGCAGCTTCTCGTCAGGGATTTGGTGGCAGCAGTGAAGAAAGTCACTAACAGTCTAGGCTAGCACTCCATCACTGGGCTGTGCCCCTGGCCCAAACTGGAGTTTTCATATTAAACAGGCTAGGTAGAGGTGGTTGGTGCTTGAGGTCCGAGCCCTGGGGCTGGTCCTTTGGAAGATGGTGGCCAATCCCACATGGCATGGCTTGCAGTTTTCACTTACCAGGGGTTCAGTTTTATTTTAAATGAAAAAAAAAAAAAAATCTATCTTGTTAGTAGGAAGGAGAGGGAATGGGAAGGGTGCCAGCGACCTCCCAAGTACCCCATGCCTAGCACCCCACAGACCCCCTCAGTGCTCCCAGGTTCCCTGGAGGCATGGGGACCTGTGGCCTCATGGGAAGTCTTTGCACACATTGCATTGCCGTCTTGTCTTTAAGGTAAGAGTTCTCGGTGAAGCTCCAAGCCCCAAGGAGAGGGAGAGGGGTCAGGTGGCCTCTTCCAGGCTCCAGCCACCAGAGCACCCTGTCCAATTCTGAAAGTCAAGGTCTCAAGTCAGGAGTGGAGGACACAGGGAAAGAACAAGCCTCAAAGGGTAAAGGAGGTGAAAGGGAGTGCAATACAGGACTCTCCTCCCCGTGAAACCCCAAAATTGCCCAAGGGAATGTCCCTGTGACACATCCTCGTGACAGATGCGCGAGGGCAGGCAGACTTCCTGTACAGACAGCTCCCGAGGCCAGGCTTCCTCATAAGGGCATTGATATTCAAAGTCAGTTCTCTGTCTCCTTCCCCACCCACCCTGCACAGAACATGGTCATTACAGTGTGTGTCCACCAGGGGGCAGGCAAGCCCAACTCACAGAACTCAGGTCTCCCTGTCTCATCACATGTAACAGGTATCCTCCGCCCTGGTCTCTGCTTCTTCTAGGATCAAGGACTTTTTGGCAATATATTAGCTTATTTGGAAAGATTTAGCAACTGTTTTGTATGTGGCAGGGGAGAGGGGTTCATATATGAATGTCAGGGGACAATTTGCAGGAGTGAATTCTTTTATCAAATTGCTTAGGAATCAAACTCAGGCAATCAGATTTGTTTGATGGTAGGCATGTCTACTTGCTGAGCCATCTTGCTGGCTCATAGTAGTCTTGTGTGTGTGTGTGTGTGTGCCCATGCTGGCTCATAGTACCCAGTGTAGAAATTCTCTCACAGACACAGCTGGGCCTTGGTCTCCTAGGTGAGTATGGTTGAGTTGACAGTCCAGATTAACCATTATGTGGGTTAATCCCAATACTTGGACAACAGAAGCAGGATGATCACTGTGAGTTCCAAGCCATCCAGGGCTACATACTGAGACCCCAATAGATTAGCTATCAAGAAATACATAGGGCCGGGGCTGGAGAGATGGCTCAGAGGTTAAGAGCACTGACTGTTCTTCCAGAGGACCTGAGTTCAATTCCCAGCAAAACCACATGGTGGCTCACAACCATCTATGATGAGGTCTGGTGCCCTCTTCTGTAAAACTGTATGCATAATAAATAAATAAATCTTTAAAAAAAAAAAAGAAATACATAGGGCCAGGAGGCTGGGTTTATGAGCTGTAGGCCTGCTTTTGACTGTGTTCATAATTCTGACTGTTCATTATTCTCTTTGTAAAGCCCTTCATCTGTGATGCAAGAGAGGGGGAAATCTGTGGTGGTGACCCTGGGACGAAGGAGAGGGCATGGCCTGGCAGTTAGACAGCGGAGGAGTTCAGGGCTTTAGGACTTTACCCACTGAAGCCATCTTGCCAGTTCTATTAGGAGCCATTTTAATCATGAAGGTCATTGATCCTGGTGATCTCCCAACTGCATGTAATAGCCGGTAGCATCTCACTGTCTTGGCTTTGAGACCTGTCTCCTGGCTAGCTGTGTGTGTACAATATTAGCCAATCCATTTGAACCAATGTGCAGCCGTCAGGACCCTTCACTCCTAAATACTACTACTACTTCTTCTTCTTCTTCTTCTTCTTCTTCTTCTTCTTCTTCTTCTTCTTCTCCTCCTCCTCCTCCTCCTCCTCCTCCTCCTTCTCCTCCTCTTCCTCCTCCTTCTTCTTCTCCTAGTTTTTTTTTTTCTTAACTTTTATGTGTATAAGTGTTTGTCTACATGTATATACCTGAACAGCATACATGCCTGGTGCTCTGAGGCACAGAGCCAGCTTGTGGTTATCAAACCAGGGTCCTCTGCATGTGTAGTCAGTGCTCGTAATCACTGAATCATCTCTTCAGCTCTAAATGCTTCTCTGTGTTTTTTTTTTTCTTTAATTATAAAATTATTATTTAGCCAGGTAATGGTGGCTCATGCCTTTAATCTCAGCATTTTGGAAGCAGAGGGAGGTGGATCTGAGTTCAAGGCCAGCCTGGTCTACAGAATGAGTGCCAGGACAGCCAGAGCTACAGAGAAAACCCGTCTCTAACCAACCCCCCCCTCCATCCACATACACATACACACATAGGGCCAGGGGGTTGGGTTTGTGAGCTGTAGGCCTGCTTTTAACTCTGTTCATAACTCTCTCTATATATATGTATACATAATTTTATGAATATACATAATTTTATATACATATAAAATTTTATGTACATAGGTGTGGGTTTTTTTGCCTCCCTGTGTGACTGTGCATCACATATGCACCTGATGCTCAGGGAGGCCAGAACTGGGCATTGGATCTCCTGGAACTGGAGTCACAGATAGTTCAGAGCCTCTATGCAGGTCCTGGGTCCTCCACAAGAGCCCTCTCTGAGGCATCTCCACAGCCGCAGCACTAAACTCTCCCTGAGCACACCTCCAATGGATGGTGGCCTCCCCACAAATCCACACAAGCAGAGCATGTCTGCAAGCCGCTAACATCATCCATAGCTTTCTCTAGAAACTCACCACATCTGGTCTCACCTCCCTCCTTCTTCCTTTCTCCTCTTCTTCCTCAGAACCCAGAAACTTCCACTTGATTCAGACTGTTCTGTTAAATTTAGGTTTTCTCTTCTCCCGGGACAGAATTTATGCATATGTGTGGCACCCAGAGATCAACCTTGGACTTGGATGTCTTCCTTGCTGACCAGCTTGTTTTCTGAGACAAGGTCTCTCACTAGGGCCTGCAGCTTGCTGATTCAGCTAGGCTGGCCGGCCAGTGAGCATGAGGAATCTACCCATTTCATCTCCCCAGTGCTGGGATTACAAAGCCACCCTGCCTGGGACTGTTGTTGGTTTTCTCTGGGTAGACCTGTCTGTCCTGAAACTCACTCTATGGACCAGACTGGCCTCAAACTCAGAGATCCACCTGCCTCTGTTTCCTCAGTGCTGGTATTAAGGGCATTTACCAATATGCCTGGCTCCTTGTATGGGTCTTTGCGTGGGTGCTGGGGTGCAACTTCAGGCAGATATGTGTGTCTGAGCCATCTCCCCAGTGTGGTACTGACTTTCTTAAAGAATTATTTAGACATCTGTAATCTGGATAATGGCAGTATTTGGCAGCCTAGGAGGTATTTTACAGCACATCCCTACATACGTAATAAGGACTGACCACCAGCATGACCTGAAACCACACTTATGGACTTTTGCATTGTAAACTGGCAATTAGAAAATCTCCAAACAGGGGCAGGGAAGGGAGCAGGGAGCTCTTCTCACATTGGTTATTTAGTTAATTCAATACAGCTTTTCTGCTCTGAAGTTCGGGGACCAGAGCATACTCTGTCCCTTGTCCAAGGTAGCAGAAGACAAATCCTGGACGTGACCTCTATTCTGAGGACCACCCGTAACCATTCGGAAGGATCCAAGACATTCTAGAGTTATCCTTTTGCCTTGGAGTTGTGTAGCAGGTAGCAGGCATCATCCATAGGTAGAAGGCAGAGAAGCGTGTACAGTTGTCACACACACAAACATACACACACACACACACACACACTGCAGAGCTGGGGGAGTCTGCTAAGTTCACTCATTCTCATCCCCTTCAGTGCTAGAACAAACAGGAACCCAGGAGTGCCCCCCCCCCATTCCCCTGCCTGGCTTTGGCCCCAGGCTTTGCAAGTTCAGCTTTTGAATTCTTTTCTTAAGCCAATTCAGACATTCCAACCAGCTTGGAAAGGGCTCTGGGAGGGGATTCTGAACATCCCAGGGCTTGGCCGGTACCAGGAACATTCCAGCATTGCTCGCTGGGAACCTCAGAGTCAGCATCACATATTAGGAAGAAAAAACTTGAAGCAACAGTCAGGGAAGCCAGATTTGCTGTCTGTCTGTAATCCAGCATGGGGAAGCATGAGCAGGAAGGACTGAGGCCAGCCTGGGCTACATTGTGAATTCTAGGCTATCCTGAAAATGTAGTGAAACCTTGTGGAATCTAAGAGGCCAGGGAGACAGCTCGGATTGGTAATGTGATTGCCTCGAAAGCATGAGGCCCTGAGTTTGATCCCTAGAACCTGTGCATCTGTAGAGGGGAGGCCAAAACAGAAGCACCCTGAAGCTCATTGGCCACCAAGAAATCAAGGCGAGAAGCATTGCATCTTGGGACTGTGGCACAGAGTCCTTTAGCATGAACCCATGGCTGGTATGTAGCTGTGTTGGAGGACTCCCACCATAGCAAGCATGAGGCCATGGTTTCACCCCTAACGCTGCATGAACTAGGGATGTTTCCACATGCCTGTGATCCCCGTAGGGAGAAGGAGGAGGATTAGAAAGTCAAGGTCATTCTTGCTGCCTAGGTTTGAGGCTAGCCTGAGCTACATGAGGCCATGTCTCAAGAAAAGAAGAGGAGGAGGAGGAGATGAAAGCAAAGAAAGAAGGGAGGGGGGGAGGGAGGGAGGGAGGGAGGGAGGGAGGGAAAATGGCATGCGCTTCCTCTCCCGCGCCCGTGCTCTGTGGGCCTCATTGTGCTGAAAGGCAGGATGATCACAACATCCCCATCTGCACTGAGACACTGTGTCTCCTCTCCTGTGCTTCAGGGACATCAACCCTGACATTTTTACTGGTGTCTTTTGGGAACTTTGGGTGCTCTTCTGCAGGCCATGGCTCTGAGCAGATGTCTTCTGACCTTGATTCAGCTTCCAGAGATTGTTAAGACAAACCCGAGCTCTGATGGGCTTGAGTGTGGCGGTGCCCATCTGGACAGGGTCCCCTCGCCCACTGAGTCTCTGTTGCTTTCTTTCCTTTCTCTCTCCTTTTCCTAATCTTTGTCTCAGATTCCTGTTGGGATGAGACTCTGAGTAGAGGAGGAGGAGGAGGAGGAGGAGGAGGCACCTTTTCCTCAGTACCTACCTATATAACCACTTTTTGCTTCCACTTACCTCACCCAGGAGCTGAGTCTTTCAGCCTCAATTCATCTGTGTCCGGGGCTTCCCACAGCTTCCTGTCCGGTGCCCCACCCCACCCCACCCCCAGCTAGCCCTCCTATGGCCTCACGGTCTCTTGGAATAAGAACTCTACTCCCTTACAGGTCTCTTTTAGCCTTTGACCTCTGGATATGACTCACATCCCCTCCCTGACTCCCCGGATGCCATAGACCTGATTTCCTCGGCAGTGTGTTCAAGTGGGCTTTATAAACAGGCCTGCAGCTTTCAGCCATGCATCTCAAGGCAGGGTCACAGCTGGAAGGTTTTCCTGGGAACGTCAGAGCAGTCGAAGGCATTACTCCAGTATTTATTGAATTGGTGAATTCATGATTTGCCTTGTGGGTATGATCTGAATTTGAGGTTGTTCCCGCTGTTTCGCCTTAAGTTTAAACCTTTTATGTGTTTGTTTTAATGACAAATGGAGCTTCAGAGTGCATTTTCCACCACTCCAAAGCGCTGATTCTTCTAAGTCAAATGAAACTAGTTTCTGTGGTGATATAGTGTATATTTAATATATCTAGTCTGGAATATCAAGCCACCCACAGGGGTCTGATGTCTCCACCTCCCCTTGTATTTTAATATGGTCTCCAGGGATTCAAATTCACGTATGTTAAGCACATTCTGGACTGTGCCTTCAAATTCCCAGGCCCCTGCTCATCATTTTCAGTCATCCCACATAAGGCTCCCCAGTTGGGTGGATGTCTTTAAGAGCATTTTTTTTTTTTTAGTGGGTGTAGGCCTAGAATGAATAAGAAAAAGAATTTTTCAAACATTTATTAGAGATAGCCTTGAATTCAGCCCAGATGGCAGTATAGTGTAGCTGGGAACAAAGACAAGGTCAAGGAGTGCACGTGCCACACTCTTTTGTCTGGATTTCCCCGGAAACTAAACCCCATAAAGACACAGAGCACAGGGGCCTGGAGATGGTGCTCAGCTGTGCACTGCTTGCTACCCAAGGTCAGATCAGTGAGCTCTGGGTTCCATGAGAAAGCCTGTTCCAGAAACTAAGGCAGAGACTGGATGAGGACTCGCATCCCCGCAGACATGCACGCACTCATGCACACACTGAAACACACACATACACAGAGAGAGAATAGAAACCGTAACATTGAACCAGGAAATCCACCCGGGTCCAGGATATGCCTCCACCTGTCACCAGGCCCTCTTCTTTCAATGCCGGCTTTTTAATGTATTTTTTACTTTATTATTATATCCCTTTCTTTTAGTTTTTCAAGATAGGGGTTTTCTGTGTAACAGCTCTGGCTATCCTGAAACTCGCTTTGTAGACCAGGTTGTCTTCAAACTCACAGAGATCCACCTGTCTCTGCCTCCCAAGTAATATGACTAAAGGCATGTGTCTCCACACCCAGTTTTTTTGTTTTTGTTTTTAGTTTGTAATGCCATCTTATGTTGCTTTGGAGCACTTACAGCTCTCTAACCTCCTTGGAGATTTAGGATCCAGTGTTTGTACTCTTCCGAGGGGTCCTTCCCTTACCTTGTTCTCATCATGGGTCATTGGCCTGAGCCAGCCTTCTCGCCAGGGGGAAAAGGATGGGAGGCTGAGGCTGGCTACCATCCCACTGGGCCTCCGCTCATCGTTATGGTCTCACTGAAGCAGAGATGAAGCTGGGGTGCAGAGATCTGGCTGCAGATTTGACAAGAAAGCCATTCGCACTGTGTACTCATCAATTTTATCCTGGTCCACACAGGCCACTCAGCTATCAGGTGGCCTCTTGCTGCCTGTCTTCAGTCAAGTTAGTCTTTTGGGAGGAGCATGGTTAAGTAGGGCTGGCTTGTCAGGGTATAGGAAGGTGACGCCATGGAGGATTTTTGCACAGCATAATAAGCAGGAGCTGCCCCTGAATGACAGATGATGTGGGCTGTGGGGCCTGGTGGAGCACTGCTCAATGGAGAGGAATCCATTCTACAGCCGGGGAGAAGCAAGTGGTTCAGTGAGTCCCCAGAGATAGCTCGTGAGTAGAGGTTCGGTTTCTGGAACTTTTGCCTCTTACTGTGGCCTTTGCCTTGAAGTGAAACATAGGAAATTAATCAGAAGATCCACAGTGGGAGACCTGAAAAGAGGCTCCATCAGCTCGGGCTCTGTTCATTTAGAGCAGCTCATAGTTTAGAGTAACATTTGATGCTGATGAGGATGATATGATGACATGATGATGGTGATACTGATTGATGGCAAAAGTGGTGGTGATGTTGGTGATAGTGATATTCATTGATAGCAATGTTGAAAACAATGTTGATGGTGATGTTGCCACTGGTTGATGATGATAAAGATGAAGATAGCAATGATGTTGAAAATGGTTGTGGTGATGCTGTGTTGGTGAAGGCTCTCCTGCTTCTGCCGGGTTCTTACTAGAGATGGCCTAAGAGCAACATGTTGTCCATCCACATGGGACAGGGGAGACTTCTGAACCAACAAGTGAGGAGGAGGAGAAGGAGGAGGAGGAGGAGGAGGAGGAGGAGAGCAACAGAGGTAGAAAAGGCCACGAACCCAGAATGTCAGAACTTGAACTTGCCAGACACTTGTGCGGAGGGGTGATTCTCCTGCTGCACAAGTTGTACCTAAAAAGGACTGAGCTGCTGTGGGGGTGGGGAAAAGACTGTGGTCAGCAGTCTGAAGGTGGGATGCTTGGGATGGCTTTGGCTAAGGCTGACCTTTGTGAAGAGCATAGCTTAGTGAGGCCATTCTAGTTAGGATGGGGAAAGGCAAGGAAGGGCACATTGGGAGCCCATACGGTATGTGTGCAGCTCTCGGGAGCTCAGAGCCCCACTAGATTGCTTGCCAGATTTCAGGGGGTGGTGCTGTGGTGAGTCCGCACTTCCTAACACCCTGAAACCCCCCTCCCCGAAGAGGACCAGGTGGCTGTTGAATGTGTCTGCTGCACCTGGGAGCCAGTGCATCTGTGTGTGTTGGCCCTGAGCCCTCCAAGGCTGGAGGTGAAGCCATAGGGTAATGTGCAGTAGGCAAGCTTTGGAGACAGGAGGGCCATCCGTGGGGAGAGGAACAAGCTGCTTCTGTGTGGTTTAGGGCTCCTAGTCAGAAAGTTTCTGGGTCACAGCTGGATGTTGTTGATAGGTGGCTGACTTGGCTTATGTCTCAGTATCAAAGTACATTCCAGGAGTGTTCATTTGTGTTCATCTCACAACTATACCGATGGCCTCACTCATCTGCCTGCTTCAACTTCCAGCCTTGAGTTCCAGTTTAGAAACTGGGGAGGCACTGGGGAGATGGCTCAGTGGGTAAGAGCAGTTGCTACACAGGAATGAGGACCACAGTTCAAACCCCCAGCACCCATGTAGAAAGCTGAGTGTGGCTGTAACTTCAGTGCCCTGGGAAGTGAGGTCAAAAGATGGCCAGATTTTGTTGGCCACCAGCCTAGCTACCCCGTCTCAAGGAAATAAGGTGGAGAGTGACAGACGGACACCCAGTTCCCACGCATGCACATGCAGACATTCAAACCTGAGTGCACCTGAGAGTCTGGCACTTATGTGCTGAGCTGTCCACCCTGGCCACAGCCAGCCTTGCATAGCTGTAGGGCCCCTGAGATGGGTCATGGATGTGAAAATACATACAGGTTTCAGACTCAGAAAATACCAAGGCTGTAGACAACTCCATTAGTAACTTGTCGTGTTGACCTCCTGGTGGGCTAGCAAGGGTTTGATGGCTGGTCCCTGACACTGATTCCTGACATGAATCTTATGCTGTGAGGATGGCTGAGTGGTTGAAAGTGTTTACTGTGCAAGCCTGATGGCCTGAGTTCACTCTCATAACCCACAGAGGAACAAGAGAATAATCTCCCCATAATTGTTCTCTGACCTCTGTCCTCCATGAATGAGCCTGCTGCATCCCCCACATACATAATAATAAATAAATACAAGTTAAATTAATCTCATCTCTTTTTACTCTTTCAAAATTTGACTACTTAGGTTTACATGATGGCATTTGTGCCCTTTCAATTCCCTGGTATTTGCCAGACCTAACCATGTCACCAAATGAGTGTGACCTTGGACAGATCCTTTGTCCCCTGTAGGTATCTGTCTCCTTATTTGCTCAAGTGAAGAGCAAATGTCTGCTCAGGACCATCTAATGCTTAGTACCTAGAAGGATACTGGGGAGCCCCAATAGGCCATGTTAAAAAAAATGGACATGTCCCATTAGATGACTGATTAAGAACCGTCTTGGGATTCAGACTGGGCAGAGGTACCTGGCTAGCCAGCCCTGATCCTGTTTCAGTGGCCATGAGGAACACATCTGCCCAAGCAGTCTTATTCTTTGCATCTTTTTTTTTAACTTTATTTGTTTATTATTTATTTATTTGCCTTGGTGTTTGCCTGGAACTGGAACTACAGACAGTTGTTAGCTGCCATGTGGGTGCTGGGAATCGAACCCGGGTCCTCTGGAAGAGCAGACGGTGCTCTTAACCGCTGAGCCATCTCTCCAGCCCCTATTCTTTGCATCTTTAAGTGACATTAAGACATGCCTCCTAGGCTCCTCGTGACTCATGTTTCCTTTGCAGGGTCCCATGCTTCCCCGGAGCACCAGGCACTTGAGTTTCTGTCATATGTCACCAAAACCACTACCCTCTCCTCACACAAGAGCTTTCCAGAATCAGGCATTTATGATTGTTTCTGCTGAGATCTTGCTCAGAGCTGGTTACCACATATGGTTTCTTAGTGAGGTCCAAATACCAAGGAGCTTGATGTGGAGACTTGGACCCTAGCGAAGGGCAGTCTCCAGCACTGCTGTTCTGTCATGTCCTGATCTCATATGTCTGACAGTCCTGTGATGGTCAGCTAAAATACTAGAACTGTCCCCACGTCCATGCTAAGTCTGTACAGAAGGATGGACAACCTCCAGGTAGGGAGCTTGGGCTCCTGTCTCTCCATGGAAATGTTTGCCTTTGATTTAGAGCTCATCAGAAAATACTGAGGTGGCCTTTGAAGGGCAGAGGGACCCTATGGAAAGTTGGAAGTGTCTCCTTCCAGAGCTGGGTCTGTTGTCCACAATCTGCAAGTCATTAGAAAACAAGCAGGCTTATCCCTGCTTTGTACTACCTCTGTAGCAAAATAAATTACAGACGATGTCATAGTAAAATACAGCCAGGTACGGTGGTGCACACCTTTAATCCCAGCACTCGGGAGGCAGAGGCAGGGGTATCCCTGAGGCTTGCTGGCCAGCTAGTCTAGATGAAGCAGTGAGCTCCACCTACAGGGAGGGACTGTGCCTTAAACTATAAGATAGAGATGAAAGTGAAAGATACCCTGTCCTCTGTGCACACACACCAGCCTCTGTCCTCTGTGCACACACACCAGCCTCTGTCCTCTGTGCACACACACCAGCCTCTG
>PVIH01021606.1:0-13137 GCA_004025045.1 Sigmodon hispidus | reverse complement strand
CTGTCTTCTGAGCTCACACACCAACCTCTGCCCTCTGTGCACATACACCAGCCTCTGTGCTCTGTGTACACACACCAACCTCTGTCCTCTGTGCACACACACCAGCCTCTGTCCTCTGTGCACACACACACACCAACCTCTGTCCTCTGTGCACACTCCAGCCTCTGTTTTTTCTGTGCAGTGTGCACACACATCAACTTCTCCACACAGGTGCACACATGACAACCTTTGTTTTTTCTGTGCATACACGGGTGCACACACAGAGGAAACTATAATAACTAACCTTGGACTGAGACTGTATCTCAGGGTCAGAGCACTTGCCTGTGATTCATGAGGCCCTGGGTTTGATTCCAACATTACAGAAAAAAAATTATTTTGGAGTAATTTTCACTCACTTGATTTGTAGAGATAAAAGCCTTGTCCACACAGGCCCTGCACAGAGACAGCCACAGCTAGATGTGCCAAGAATCTCTTTTGGTTTGAGACAGGATCTCAAAACAAAAACCTTAAAATGTCCTTAACTTTGATTTCACTATTCGGTTGAAGTTAAAAATAATAATCTAAATTTGAATAGTTTTCTCAAATTGCTGTGGAATTGTCCCAGTACCATTTATTGTAATTCACACATTCCTTCAGTCATGATATCTTTGTAATGCATAAATTCTTGAAAATATCCCCACATGTGCATGTGTCTGTGTGTCCCTGTGTCCATCTGTGTAGGCCAGAGGTAAGTTGTATGTCTTCCTCAATCACTTTCTATCTTATTTCTTGTGGCAGGGTCTCTCTAAATCTGGAAGGGCATCAGTGAGGCCAGGCTGGCTGGCCAGCACACCCTCAGGATCTGTTATTGCCTCTTCTCCATCCCTGGGTTTAAACCAGGCATCACCACAGCCATTTCTTTACACGGGTGCTGGGGCTCAAACTCAGGTCCTCCTGCCTATGCAGCGAGTATGATATTAACTGTGCCATCTCCCTGTACAGACTCACCTTACTACACGTTCAATACCAGGCCAGGCTGGCGAGTCTGAACTTAAACCCTGTTGCTATGGCCTTATTTCTGTGCCTGGAGCCAGCTGCTTCTTAGTCCGGGAGGTAGGTCTTAGGCTAGTAGTTCTCAACCTATGGGTCGTGACCCCTTCAGGGATACATATCAGATTTTTTTACGTTATAATTCGTAACTAGAAAAATTACAGTTATGAAGTACCAATGAAATAATTCTATGGTTGGGGGTCACCACAACATAAGGAACTATATTAAAGGGTTGCAGTGTTAGGAAGGTTGAGAACCGTGTCTTAGGCAAATAATGATAGGAGAAGCTAAGAGAGCCTGTCAGAGGCCCCACAGGAAGACAACCTATCAGAGGGCCGTCCCTGGGGCCAATGAAGGGAGTTACTCCATCTCCTAGGTCACCGGAAAGGGATTGGCGTTAAGACCCAACTCTAAGGGCGTCTTGTCAGATTTCATGGGTGACCGTGTGACACTTCCTATTAAGATCATAGAAATTACACCTTGCTTTCTGTAACACCTCAGGATGTTCTCGCTAACAGTTCCTTCATGCTGGGCGCAGGCACTGCTATTTCCTGTGTGGTTCTGTGTGGAGGTCTCTCGTGTACATTAGCAATGCAAAAAGGAGCCGCCTCTGCCAAATGTCAGAAACTACAAACACTCAAGGTTTGCTTTATACCCGGTTTCTTATGACAGCTGCCGCAGTGGTCATTAGTATGTAAATTCCTTTGGCTGTGAAGGTGGATTCTGGGTCATAAACCGATTCCTTCCCCTAGATAATCCTGTCTGACTTTGCAGCTGTCTAGACAATGGAAAAATTAACATCGGGAAACAGGATAGCTCAGGAACCTTTGGAACCAAATGCTTTTTAAATAAAACCTCAGCATCCATGGTGAGAAATGTGAATCCAGTTAGTTAATGACACAGGAATCCCTGCTCTGCCCAGGCCTGAGTAATAAGACCCCACAAATGCGTTTTGTTCCACACGTTTTCTGATCCCTTGAAATGTGAGACTGTTTCTGTGACCTTGTTCCAAGCTTGCAGAGACCACCAAAAGGGACTGCCCATGAGGGACAGCATTGCCATGCTGCTCTTCACCTTAGCAAATTCATTTCTTGTCAGAAAGTACAGCCCCAGCTCACCTTGACAGGTCAAGACATACCTTTTTGTGTCTTGCCCAGGAGCAAGTATGCACAAACGTTTTTAAGTCCCTTTGCTCACTGAACCATCTCACTTTTAAAATTTTTTCTAAATTATGTTATTTATGCTTAGGTCTGTGTCTGTGAGTAGGTATATGCACCACGTGAATATAGTAGCTTGGGGCTGGAATTCCAGGTGGTTACAAGACACTCAACATAAATGCAGGACCCAAACTCAGGTCCTCTGGGAGAGCTGAGCCAGCTTTCCAGCCCTCTTAAACTCTTAAAATACTTCATTGGTTTTTCTGTTGCTTTGGGGTTCCAATCCCTGGAGGGAGGGAGGGCTGGGAGGGGCCCACAAGTAGGCAAAGGCTAGAGGAGAATGCAGAGTGCCGTGCTCTATCACTCTCTGTGCCTTATTTTCACATGACAGGGTCTCTCTCTGAGCCTGGAGCTCCATGGGCAGCCAGTCAATGGAGCTGATGCAGAACCGCAATCCTTAAGTGATGCGCCTCCTTAGCACTGGGTTTGCAGACATGTTTCGGATCCAGACTTAGGCCCCCAACAACAGTGTTCTCACCCTATGCAGCAGCTCTCTGGCCCCCAACCCCTGAAATTTCAACGTGATTAGTAAGACTCAGCTTCAAAACATTCAAATTGCTTCTATCTCCCCCATGAAGGTATGGACTGGCCAAGCAAACATGTCTATACCCATGTTTTTAGATGAGGAAACAAACCCAGGATAAGTCACCTTCACAGACATGGCCAGAGTCACGAGGTTTTCATAACCTCGATGGTAGGGAGACACTGAGTATTTGGAGGGGTCAACCAATGAGAACCTTAAAAGGTCTTTGTCTGGGCAGGCTGGGGACCAGGGCCCTCTGTCATCTAAGCCTTCTCAGGAGGTTTCTGAAGCCTGCTCAGGATGGAGGTCCTGATGGGAGGCTGCCTGGGAATGCTGGGCAGGAGGGGATGAGCTGAAGAATAAAGGATAGCATTCAGAGTCTGAACCAGAGTTATCTGTGGTTGGAAGATTGGTTCTGCTCCGTTTTTCCATCCTTACCTCCTCTGTTCCTTCCAAAAAAGACTTTTCCTATTAATATTTTAATGCTTGAAAAAAGGTCTTGCTGTGTAGTTCAGGCTGGCTTTGAACTCACAACCCATCTGTTTCAGCCTTCTGAGTGCTACAGGCATGCACCACCACACTCTGTACATATAGATGCTTGTTCACGACACTTGTGTGTACACACAGACATGTATGTTTGCATGCACATGCATACGGAGGCTAGATATTGTTCCTCAGACACTGTTCAGCTTGCTGACACCTGTCTGTCACTGTCCTGAACCTTGCTGAGTAGGCTGACTGGCCCCAGGGATCTTCTTGCCTGTGAGTGCTGGGATGATAAGTGAGCCACCACCCTTGGCTCTTTCAGTGTTGGTGCTGGGGATCAAATTCACGTTATTATTCTTGCAAAACAAGCATTTTGCCAATTGGGCTTTCTCCTCAGTCCTATTTTACATTTTTAATAAGGAAATGGTTGGCAGGAAAATAATTATGCCTTCCCACCATATTATGTGTTTTAATGAGCAAGAGCCAGGCTGCCTTGCATTGCTCCCCTGAGGCTCTCTGTGTGGTAGATCTGGACCCATTGGTCTCCAGGCTCCACAGCTTAGGTACTGGCAATATGTGGAAGGGGGCCTCTGGCCTCAGGACTTTGAATTAAGCAGGTGTGTTGGCACACTCCAGAGCAATTTTTCTTTTTAGTTTTTTGGATGATATTTATTTTGTGCACTGGGCAGGGCAGCAAATGTGAGTCGCATTTAGAGATCAGGACAACTTGCTGAAGCCAGTACTCCCCTTCTACCAGGTGGGACCCAAGGATCGAACCCAGGTCATCAGGCTTGGTGGCAAGCCTTTTTACCTGCTGAGCCCTCTCATGGGCCCTAAGTGACCTCTTTTCTATCCCTCCCCTAAACATAGCACCTTTCCCCTTCAGTGGCATTTACACCCTTTCCTTCTGTGATATTGGACTCTTGCCCTCAAAGGAGAAGTTTCCAGTCAGGTCCTGGTCCCCTGGGAAAGTCCCTGAAAGATGCGTGGCAAGAAGAGGGACCCAGGTACCAATTACAGGAGGAGTCTGTACCAGCGAAGGGCAGAGTGACATGAAGCAGAGGAAAAGGCAGGTGTGAAGACACCAATTCAGCCCAGAGGATACAGCAGCCTCTGAGGACGAGCAGATCAGAACCAGAAGTGTGTGGCAGGGAGCTTATCCACCTCAGACGTGCTGGCTCCAGTGGGAAAATGTTCATTCTCCTGGAAGCAGGAAACAGAGATCTGGCCTGGGCCACTGAGTCTTCTGTCTTTTCCTTCCTGTTTATGACCCTTTCCAACCAACTGGGAAGGGTAAAATTTCTTTTAAATCCAGCAAAAGTGATTTTGGTATTTATTGTAGAAGATGAAAGTGTGTGTGTGTGTGTGTGTGTGTTGCCCAATTCATTACAATACTCTTGCCTTGAACTCAGAGGTCTGGGATTGAAGGCAAATAATTGCTTTCAAAATTCAATTTCTAGCCAGGCAGTGGTAGCACGTACCTTTATCATCCCAGCACTTGGGAGGCAGAGGTAGGCAGGTCCCGGAGACTAGCCTGGTCTACAAGAGTCAATTCTAGGACAGCCAGGATGTTACACAGAGAAACCCTGTGTCAAAAACCAAAACCAAACAAATAAGTAATAAATTAATTCATGATACCATCCCCAAGGACAACCCAAATGTAGCTTTGCATCCTAAGCAGGATGGCCAGGTGATTCTCAGATTTGCATTACTGCAGCAAAATACCCAAGGCAGCTGTATATAAAGAGGAAAGGTGCACATATCTCACAGTTTTAGAAGGTCAATGTGCAAGATCAGGTAAGCCTATTGGTGTGATTGCTGGTGAAGGCCAAGATGTGCCTCCGCGTGGCAGAGTATGTATGGGTACAAACCACTGGAGGTGTGGGAAAAGACGCCTCCAGTAACCTGAGCACCCCCACCCCACTCCACCCCAGCCTCCTCTTAAGGGCTAAGTCTTTATACATGGTCCTCAGTGACCACTCAGGATCCCAGCCATAGCAGCAGTGAGGGCCTGGAGCAGCCCAAATGTAAGATTCTGCTTCCTGGCTAGTTTAGACATTCTCAGCTTCATTGGTACTGTTCATCATCCTGTGACCACCGCAGGGTGGATAAATAAGGTCAAGTGTACCAGATGACCCTCCTTGGGAATTGCAGATGCCCTGAGTGGTCCCCTGAGGTGGGAGCTACTGGCAGAGCTTGCCCTGCCTCCTTGGAACAGTTCTCCCGGGAGCTTCTGCTGCTACTTTTCCTGCTCCCTGAGTCGTTGGGGATGACTATCAGAGGGCCTGGGAGGAACGGATCTCTGAGAGGGCCCGCTGAAGACATGAAAGGGCTTGTCAGCCACCATTCACAAAGCACCACAAGAGCCAGTCTTTGAAGCTGCTGTTTGAGGAAGCCGAGTAGGAGGGGCTGCTTCTGAGGAAAGCTCTGTGTGTGAGGCTGAGAGGGTGGGGGTGGGGACGCTTCTGCCCAAAGATTTCCCAAAGGTTATTTAGGGCTGCTGCAGGCTGTGGTTTCTGGCCTCTGTTATTTGGGGTTGTTTGGGGTCTGGAGTTCCAGGGAGGCCTAGAGATGCTGCTCTGGGTCTGTGCTGTGCAGAGGCCCAATACTCTGTGGGACATGTGGTCAGCAGGGTGAAGGAACAGATGAATTACCCAGATATTCCAAGGGATGCCAGGCTGTGGCTAAAGTCAGGCCAAAGAGGGCAGCATTTAAGGGGGCACGGTGACTCATGGTTGTATAACAATAAGGGCAGCACCTGAGAGCAAGTGCCTCCTTAAATGGGGGTCCCCTGGTGGCTGTCTTGCCTCATCCTTACCTCAGCACTGGCCCTGACACCTCTGATACCCAGGACCAGAATCTCTGTCCAGGTGGCCAGAGCCCAGCACAGATAGCTTCATCCTGAGGGGACCCTGCTGGGGTCACAATGGGTCTCTTGCTCAGGAAGAACCCTACATGTTCAGGCTCAGCAATGTTCAGCTTCTCACAGCAGCATCTTGGGTGGTGGCACTGGATTTGCTGTGTTCCTTCTTCCCATGGTCACCTCAAGTGGGTTCCATGGGAAAGAAGAAAGCAAGGGGACCCTGGCCTTGAACCTTGCTTCCAATGCACAAGGGCTAGATCCAAGGTATGCCTCTGTCTTTGTTCCAGGGACAAGGGTATCCTATAAGGAAGCTGGAGTCTATAAATGTGCACTCGTGTATGCATATGTAAATATATGTACACATATATATGTGTGTGTATCTCTTCTCAATTGAGTATGGTCTATGTATGAGTATGCATTTCTGATGTATGTGAGAGTATGATGTGTTTATGTGTATCTGTAATATACATGTGTATATATCTATGGTACATGAGTGATGTGTGTTGAATGTATCTGTAGTATGCATGTAATATGTGTATGTATAGCTGTAGTACACATGTGATGTGTGGGTATCTATGGTACATGTGTGATATGTATATATCTGTGGTACATGTGTGATATGTGTGTATGCCTGTGATACATATTTGATATATGTATCTGTGGTATACATAGGATGAGTGCTGTATGTATCTATAGTACACATGTAACATATGTATGTATAACTGTAGTACACGTGTGATGTGTGTGCATCTATGGGACATGTTTGATATGTGTATATCTGTTGTGCATGTATGACATATGTGTATATTTATGGTATTTATGTGATGTGAACAGTACATATGTGATATATGTTGTATGTATCTGCAGCACTTGTGCAATACATGTGTGATGTGTGAATATATATATACATTTGTGGTACACATGTGATATGTATGTGTATATCTGTGGCACATGTGTGATGTGGATAGACTTCCTGAGGTTTATGGTGTCCACATTCACTAAAATCACATATTAGGTCATTCAGGGCTTACATGGAATACTTCTAATTTAATTTTTTAATCTTTCTAGGTTATGTGAAAATTAATTTTTTTTCATTGCCATCAATATGACAAGACAAATGTCAAATTTTCTTTGTATATGCATGTACCTTTATATGTTCACGTGTGTGCAGATATGTGTGTGTGCAATGCGTGTAGAGGCCCAAGGCTGATGTCAGGCGTTGTCTTGTTCACTCTCTACATAGCAAGCAAGGTCTCTCTAGGAACCTGGAGCCCACCCTTCCTGCTATCCCTGGCATGCAGCTTGCCTCGTGCTGGGACTATAGACTTTTGTGTGGTTTGGGGGACACTCTGATCTTCATGTTTATGTGGCAGGCCTGTGCCCATCTCCCCAGCCCTCAAGTGTCCAGCCTTGTAAACTTTCATGAACCTGATCACTCGCTGATATCAAGAGTTAAGATAGTCTTGTACCTTACTGGGGTGTAACTGATATGTAAGAAACAGCCCACACTGACGGTGTACAGTTTGATGGGCTGTAATAGACACAGGGTCCCCGTGAAACTTTATGTAGCCAGCTTTCCATCAGGCCCAACCAGGAAAGTCTATTTTTTCAGAGGTTAATTGATGGGCTGAATATACGTTTGAAGTGTGTGTGTTGGACTGGAGAGATGGCTCCCCAGTTGAAGTTAGTGCAATAAAGTATCTGGAAGAAGTAACTTGAAGGAACAAGGATCGATCCTGGGTCATGGCTCAAGAATATATCTTGGCTCACGGATTGATGATTGATCCTGGCTCATAGTTCAGGGGCTCACAGTCCATTGTGGCGGGGTAGGCATGGTGGGAGGAGCCTCTGGTCAAATCAGGAAGCAGAGAGAAAGCCAGCGCCAGCAGCAGCGCCAGGCTATAACCAAGGCTTGTCCTCCAGCCATCCACTTTCCCCAGGGAGGCCCCATCACCTTAGCATGCTCAACTTCCCCCAAACAGAGACGCCATCTGGGGACCAAGTGTTTACAGTACAGGAGCCTGTCTGCACATTTTATACTGAAGCCACCACAGCATCCAACTAGGCTTAGATAGGCATCTGTTCACAATGTTGCAAGTCAAGCCAGTTAACATGGAGGTGGGATTTTCCCAGACTGTTCAGAATCTGAGTTTCAGAGAGAGGAAGTGACACCATTGTCTGTGGTCCAGGCTACAGAAACTCCAAGGTCTTTGGCTTCCCTGACTGATGATGATTCTCATGCCTCCACAGCATCTGGAAACAGGAAGCTGACTAGAATGACCTTTGACCACATGGGGGGACAGATGTCACCAATCTCCCAGATGAGTAGGTTTGTGCCGCCTTTGATTGCAGGTGACAGAAGGCCCTGTGCTGAGACTGAAGTCATAGACCCTTTTTCTTTCTACTCCTTGACTCCAGCCAGAGCTCTGTCTGGTGGCCACCCCAAATGCCACTCTCCATAGCGGCCACCAGATGGCAGCTCCAGCCCCAGAGCATTGAAGGAAGGCTCCCAATGTATCTGTGAGTCTGTGGGTCTCTCCTTCAGGGAGGGAGCCCTGTCAGACCTGTGGTTTGAGAGTCCAGCAGTAGGTAGATAGGTTTCCAGGGGGAAACTGGAATAATGTGCCTGACGAATTCTTGTTACACTAACCTGTGGTCATTAGAGATCTCTACCTGACTTATTCTGGGTTGTCCCAGGTCTTAAGGGTTCATCCGTATATCTGTACAAGCAGTCACCGGACTTTCTACCTCATATCTCCATGTTCTGTGTACCTGTGCATGAGAAAAATATATATGCGTTTATGTTTTGTTTGTGTGTGCATATATGGGCAAGTGTGTAGTCCCTGAATGTGGAGGCCAAGGTCCAGTGCCTTCCCTGGTTACTCTCTACCTTATCTCACTGAACTGGAACCTCCCTTATTAATTGGCTAGACTGGCTGGCCAGTGAGATCCAGGGACCCTCCCATCTCTCCCTTCCCAGCCCTGGGGATACAGGCACACCTATCTAGGGATCAAATGTGGGTCCTTGCAGTTGCTTGGAAGGCATTACCCCGACTAAGCCATCCTCCAGCCCCTTCTACATTCTTCACAAATCATAAAAAACCTTTTCACATCTGGAGTGGACCCATGGCAGCTTTTTTTTTTTTTTTTCCAGCTTAATTAAATCAATGGTGTAATGCTATAAGGTCCTGAGATGTGGAGAAGTGTGAGCTTCACAGAGGTTTTGATAGACTAGACTTGTACTGTGAGTTAAAACAACGTTAAATTCCTTAGTAATTCTAGCCAAGAGGAAAAAGGAAAGAAAGAGGGGGTGAGCGAGCTCTTCTGTTTCCTAATTATTGCTGGTGGAATTTAAAAATTACTTCTCTGCTCACTGAGCCATGAGCCTCTGTCTGCTGACAGGCCTGGAGGGAAGGGTCTACAACAATCCTTTAAAACTAGCTGGGACTTGGGAAAGCTGTATCTCCCTTTCCCAAAATCAGTCTAGCCTTGGCTCCATGAAGAGAGGGCTCTCCCTGGGGGAAGGCCGCCCAGGGAGTGCTGCCTGGGGAGAGTGGGAGCGTGGAGTCCCCCTCTGCTAGCATAGTGTTGTGAGACGTTCTCAGGTACAGTGGGAATATAGAGGGGACCTGAGCTGTGAGTGGCATTACTGTGAGTGACATTACTAAGGCATGGAGGCTTTCTTCCCCTTCTGTCTTTTTTTTTTTTTTTTTAAAAAAAAAAAAAAAAAAAAAAACCTTTATTTATTTATTATTTATTTATTTGCCTGGAACTGGAACTACAGACAGTTGTTAGCTGCCATGTGGGTGCTGGGAATCGAACCCGGGTCCTCTGGAAGAGCAGACAGTGCTCTTAACCGCTGAGCCATCTCTCCAGCCTCCTCCCCCCCCCCCCCCCCCCCCCCCCCCCCCCCCCCCCCCCCCCCCCCCGTCTTTAATCCATTGCCACTCTCTGCTGACAGAGGTCACTCCAAAATGGATCCTTGTTCTGAACACTTCTGTTCTCTGTTTGCTGGGGGGACAGTTCCGAAGGGGACCAGGAGACGTTGTCGGGGGTCATGGAAAAATCTACAGGTCCTCCAGCAAGGGGAGGAGGGGGTTGTGCGGAGTGACCAGGTGGTGGGTTGTACTGGAATGTGCTTGGGAAGGAAAAGGAGGAAAGACCAAAACCTCAAAGCTCAGAGCATCTGAATGGTCCTCAGCTGGTTCTGAAAGCCTGCGTCTGCTATGGACACTGCCAGGGTCTGGAATGGTCCCAGCTCATGTCTAGCTGCCTGTACCTGAAGCCCTCTCAACACACAAACCTCTCCACTTTGCCTGGCTATCATCCAACATTACCACCCCTCACATACCTGTAACCAATGCCTCTGGGCAGATGGGAGATATATACTCCTCCACCCCATATGCACTGTCTTCTATTGATAATATAGCCATAGCCCTCCCCCAGAAGCCAGCCCTCAGAGGCTTTCTCTCTGGTCTGTTCTGGTAGATACTCTTTAAATTTTTAGTATTATTTCATAGTGTGTCTGTATGGGTGCACATGCATGTGTGCACACATTTGTGTGTATGTGTGTGCATACACGTGGCTTTCACGTAGAAGTTAGATGATGCTTACAACAAGAAGGGTCTCTCCTTCCATGAAATGGCTTTCAGGGATTGAACTTGAGTAGTCGGGCCTGGCAAAAGCATCTTTGCACGTTGGCTCATCTTGCCCCGAAGGGTACTTGCCTCTCACACCTTAGCTTGTCTCTGTCTTTCTAGGTATATCTACCACGAAATCTGTTTCCATTGTCTCTCTCTTCCATGTGGGTGTTTATCATATAACTCAGTACTTTTACAAGTTAGAATGTGTATTTGGGAAAAGCTGTCCATTCAGGCTAGAGGCCTTCAAGGTCCTGCACTGCTCAGAGTGCCTTTGTGAGGCTTGTCAACAGTTCTGCAATATAACTAGACACTAAGCTGGTTCCTGGGGAGACCATGCCGTACACTGTAGCCCTCCTTTCTGTGCAGTGGGCAGGAGCTGGGGCTGACTCCTGCTGTAGCTGGTCAGCAGCTCCACAGTAAAGCAGCCGGGGCAGCAGCAAACCCCACAAGAAACCTTCTCCTTGCTCATCCCCGGCAGTCTTTCTTTCCTCAAACATAAACCGGATTGATGAATTCCCCGGTCTCCTGTAGCTTCCCTAAATAGATACAAACAAACAAACTATATTTTAGCTGAAACACACCAACAGAATGTCCCAAAGGAGAAGTACTGTTTTTACCCAGGAGAATATCATAAACTCAACTTCCCATGACTAGCCTGAGATTCTCACTCAAGAGGATGCTGGGCTGTTTTCTAGAAGGAAGGACTCGGGGTGGGCTGCTGGGGGTGGGGATGGGGTGGGGATGTGACCCACAGAGGCAGATGGAGTTGGCAGTCTCGGGTTTTTTGCAGTGGGATGGCAGACCGAGTACCCTCTGGAGGTAATGTGGTGATTGACAGTAACACTGGACCGGCAGGTTAGAGACCCAAACCCACAGGGAGCATTGAGTTCCTGATGTTCAAGTGAAATGTCTGCCCTGGGTTTCTAGGCTGGGGACATTTCACAGTGTCATTTGGCCTGGCTCTTGGATTCAGGTTAGGTCATCAGACTGGCTGGGTTGCCAGGAGTTGGTGACAGGGTGACTGGGAAGGACAAAGGTCAGATGTCACTTTAGAAAGAGGCCAGGGATAGGAATAAGCAGATCGGCCCAGGTCTCTCAAGGTACCTTTTGCAATTCCGTCCTTTTCAACTAAAATGTTGTTTCGTTTTGTGTATTACTTGTTTTTTTGAGGTCTCTCATAGTACTGGACTCTCAGGATAGCTGGCCCTGAACTCTCGGTCCGTATCCATCCACCTGTGGAGTACAGGGTATCAGGCATGTGTCACCACACTGGCCCTAAAAGTACTCTTGAGGGAAAGAAAAGCTGTGGGTTGTTCGTTGCTGTTGCTTCGATTTCATGTTCTGAGGGTGCAAAGAGCTGGCTGGGTGGTGTGAACTTTGAGCAAGTACACGTGTTGGAGCGAAGACCCATATGAGCGAAGACCCATATGTGACCAGCAACAGGTGTTGCCCAGGACTCAGAGACTTCTCCAGCTCTTGAAAAAGACTGTGTGAGTGGGGCGGGCTGCGAGTGAGCGGAATCTCAGCCATCCTCAGTCTCTGCCGCATCCCCCTGCCTGTCGCCATGGCCGCCTACAAGCTAGTGCTGATCCGGCATGGCGAGAGCGCCTGGAACCTGGAGAACCGCTTCAGCGGCTGGTACGACACCGACCTGAGCCCGGCGGGCCACGAGGAGGCGAAGCGCGGTGGACAGGTGTTTCGAGATGCTGGCTATGAATTTGACATCTGCTTCACCTTGGTGCAGAAGAGAGCAATCCGGACCCTCTGGACAGTCCTGGATGCCATTGACCAGATGTGGCTGCCAGTAGTCAGGACCTGGCGCCTCAATGAGCGGCACTATGAGGGTCTGACTGGTCTCAATAAAGCAGAGACTGCTGCTAAGCACGGTGAGGCTCAGGTAAAGATCTGGAGGCGATCTTACGATGTTCCACCACCTCCAATGGAGCCTGATCATCCCTTCTACAGCAACATCAGTAAGGATCGCAAGTACGCAGACCTGACTGAGGACCAGCTGCCGTCCTGTGAGAGCCTGAAGGACACTATTGCCAGAGCACTGCCCTTCTGGAATGAAGAGATTGTCCCCCAGATCAAGGAGGGGAAGAGAGTCCTGATTTCGGCCCATGGCAACAGCCTTCCGGGCATTGTCAAGCACCTGGAGGATCTCTCAGAAGAGGCCGTCATGGAGCTGAACCTGCCAACTGGCATTCCCATTGTCTATGAGTTGGACAAGAACTTGAAGCCAGTCAAACCCATGCAGTTCCTGGGAGATGAAGAGACCGTCCGGAAAGCCATGGAAGCTGTGGCCGCCCAGGGCAAGGTCAAGAAGTGAAGGCTAGCAGGCTGACTCCTACCCCAGTACCCTGCTCCCTGCCTGTT